>VYZU01051894.1:0-16997 GCA_013401355.1 Ceyx cyanopectus
CCTGTGCTGGTGGGTGGGTGCTGTCAGAGCTGAGGTGCAGAGAAAGCACACATAGCATCAATGTTTTTATCCTCCAGAATGGATTGTGCCTGGTAGTGCTGTTGGTCTAATGAGGTATTTTATGTCTTTTCCCATTGAAAGAGGATGACTTCTCAGTGCAGTTAGGAGAAGGAGCACTGTTTTGCCATGATTAGCATGTAGTTTGGGCGCTGGGAGGATAAAAAATGACCAGAGGTAGAGATAGCAAAGGTGAAATTGTGTTTTCAGTAGTTAAAAAGAGCGATAAATCCCAGAGAGTGCAAAAATAGAGGGATGCTCTGCAGCTCAAACAGTGGAAAATTGTCTTTGGAATTTGATGCTCTCGGTGTGAAAAGGAAATATAGATGTTGTTCTCAGAACCAGTTCTAAAGAATATTTATCAGCAACTTCATCCACGAGGCAGAAAAACACACAGAAACCAGAGCAAGGCTTTAATTTCTTTTGTTTTACTGTATTTTTGGTGGTTGTACTTTAGCCCCCTCAGGCAGAGCGTGGCAGCAATAAGACAAAGAAAAGAAATGCTTAATTTCTGCAAGGCAGCTTTGTCACCCAGCAGTCCTCCAGGCAACTATTTACACCGGGCTGCTCATCACGCCCTTCACAACTGCCACACAGTAAATAATAAAAGATTAAAACCTTAAACCTGGAAAACTTAGGAAAAAAAATATTAGAAAATTTTATTTGAGATGATAAAAACCCCGGGATGATTTACCTGAAGGGACAATTTCATTGCTGCCATGTGCGGGAACTAATGATCGCGCGGGGCTCCGGATTGGCAGAGGGTTGCTTGGGAAACATGGTGCTGGGGGGTGATAAAGTCTCCTCTCCCCTCGCTGTCACTGCCTGTTAGAGCAGAGTGATGGCCCGGTGCATGTTCAGCCCCGGGTAACCAGTCCACCCTCCGCCTGCAGGGAGGGTCTGCGGCAGAGCCCGAGGTGGGGGCAGCTGCCCCGGCCTGGCGCAGAGCTGGGCACTGCTGGGCCTGCCTCCTGGTCACGGCCTCGTGGGCGAGGGTCCTGGGCTGGGTCATCGTCAGAGCGCCTCGCCAAGTGGCCCTGGGATGTGAAATCCACAGCAGGGCAAGATAAGAGCAGAACAAAAACACCCGGCCCTTGGGAAGCAGCAGGCTGTCTGCAGCCTGGGGTGGGCTCTGGGCAGAGCCGTCTCGTGGGGCAGGGAGAGCTGCAGGTGGCACCCAGCGGTGCAGGGGGCATGTGCCCGTGCCACTGGGCTCTGAGGAGGGCAGTTGTGACATGGGGGGGTGCCCTGTAGGCTCTGAGGAGGGCAGTTGTGACATGGGGGGGTGCCCTGTAGGCTCTGAGGAGGGCAGTTGTGACATGGGGGGGTGCCCTGTAGGCTCTGAGGAGGGCAGTTGTGACCGGGGTTGGTGCCTGGGGTTGGAATGTCATTCTTCTCTTCTGAACTGCACAGTCCAATGTATGGAATTGGAATCATATGTAAATTGTAATGGAATTGTATGTAGATTGTAATGGAATTGTGTGTAAATTTTTTTGTTGCTATCTTTTTAGAAATTAAGATGACTTTGAAGTGACTTCTCAGAGTACCAAAGCCTGAGTGCCAGGGAAGTGATCTGTAAATGAAAGCCTATCTGTGTTTGTGTACAGAGCTCATGGAAAACCACTAAAGGACTGTGAGCATCACCAGTTCCAAACTGGGAGCTGCAGCCTAAAGCTCAGCTGCCTTAGAACTGAAACCCTGGACTGCAGCAAAATGGGTTGTTAGGGCACTGGGGGTGTCGTCTGGTTTGGTTTTATTACATTCACAATTAGATAAGTTTAAAAGGAGAAATATGTCTGTAAGTACAAGTAGGCTAACGTGGTGCTGCTGGTGCTGCACCCCATCTTTCGCTGTTACCAAGTCAGTGGCAGCTGAGAGGAGGGCACAGCTCCGTGCAGCCTCAGCAGCAAGGTCCTTCTCTCGGGTGAGCTGGTGCCAGGCTGGACTCCGGGTGGCTCGCACTGGCACAGCCCAGCTCTTCCCCCCCCAGCAGCACTTTGGCACCCACCCCACGTCTGCACAGACGGGGCAGGGAGTGGCGCCTGCCAAGCCCCCCGGCCCCGGGGCAGCCGCCAGCCTGAGCCCCACAGATCACCAGCCATGCGTGCGCGGTGCCCGGGCACTCGGCTGCCCCCCCGCCCGCTCTGTGTCCCGGGCACGCGGGCCTGGCGCCGCCAGCGGCTCCCCGAAGGGCACCTCGGCCAAAGGAGAGCCCCCGGTGCCTTTGTGTGTCGGGGCAGTACCGGGACAGGTGGCGGTACGGGGGGGTCTGTGCCAGCGTGCTCTCCAGAAGGCATCGGGAGCTGGCACCGGCGTGCTTGGCAGGGCGTCCCGCTCCACGCAGTGCCGAGCCCCGCGGCCGCAGGGTTGTGTGAGCTGGGCTGTGAAGAGCCACCTGAAAGCCGTGTCTCTGCGGGGGCTGGACCCTGCTGTCCTGGCTGAGACGGGGCTGGCACAGCGACGGTGCCCCCGCCTCTGCGGGCACGCTGGGCACAGGCTTCTGCTGCTGCCCCTTCCTCTTGTGCACATTCCCTCTTCCCTTGATGCCTGTGAGTGGGAGGGGGTGAACGTGGTCCTTCCTGGGCATCACAGGACTAATTGACCTGGGCATGTGGCAGATCTGACGTGCTGGCTGGAGGCTGCGGGCTGTTTGGACCCTGTGCCCACCACTGTCCCTGCACTGGGAGCAGAGAGGAGTGATGGGGCAGCTCTGCTGCCACCCTCTTCCTCACCTTCAGCTCACTCTTTCAGCACCTTGAAATGGGTGTGAGCAGCGTGGTGTAATGTTCTGCTGTTGTACCCAAATGATAGTGACAAACTGTGGCCGTGGCTGCGTGTTGAGCTGTCCTCAGCGTGTGCCCCGTGCCCTACCCCTCGTGCAGCGTGGCTGCTCTGTCTCCCACGGCAGTGGTGCTGGTGGGTGCAGAGCTACTGCTGTGTGAAGCTGAGTTGCCTGGTCATTAATGCCTTAGAGAAAACAACGAGAGAACTTTCTATGAAACCAAAGCTAAAACTGCAGTTTGGTGCTAGCGACCATCCTGGGACCGTGGCAGGGGTGTGCGCAGGGGTGTGGGCAGGAGGGTCAGCCCTCGTGCAGACATCACCCAGCCTGCTGCAGGTGTGACCCCAGCACAGCACTAGATGGTGGCACAGGTAGTCGCGGAGAGCCTTCAGGCAGGTTGGTGGTTGTTGGAGGGTAGTGTCTGTGGGCTGCGTGGCTCTGGTCGCGGGGAGGCTGCGTTCTGGGCAGGCTGAGTCGCGGAGAGCCTTCAGGCAGGTTGGTGGTGGTTGGAGGGTAGTGTCTGTGGGCTGCGTGGCTCTGGTCGCGGGCAGGCTGCGTTCTGGGCAGGCTGAGGCTGCTGTTCCACGCTGCCTCTCGGGCATCCCGCACATCTGCGTCCTCGAAGTGAGCAAGGGCTTTCAACGTGGCAAACTGCACTCGGGGTCAGAGCGGTGCGCGGTGTGTTTGTGCCACACGGAGCTTCTGCTTCACTGAGCACCTCCGGATCACTTCGGGAGAGGCTCTGTCAAACCCAGCCATTTCTCAGGGGCCACCTGACAGCTTTGCTCAGAGCCCCCAGCCGGGCGCTGCTGTCCCCAGAGCCCCCGCAGCCCACTCTCCTCTCACGACCTGCAGAGCTGTCAGGTGAGTGCTCCATGCTCCTCACACAGGTTTGTACCTCAGGTGAAGACCTCTGTGGTTTCTGAGCACAGAATTAAGCCGAGTTCAAGCAGTAGTCGCCGTATCGATCAGCCAGCGTTATCATGCTGTCTGCAGCTGGGACTTGTGCTTTCGCCAGGTGATGGTTTGGGTGAGGAGGGACCTTTCAAATGGCACACAGACGTGGTTCTGTGCCCACCCTGAGCCCCCAGTTCTCCATCCAAGCATGTCTTAGATTGCCTAGCCATTTTTGGGGTGAATACATTTTGAGCTTCCCAGCCCCAGAGCAGGACATTTGTGTCCTGTAATAAATAACCTGGAGCCTGTTAGACTGGGACTAACGCAGAGCCCGAGAGGAGCAGCCTGCTGTTCATGCCCCTCGGGAGCAGCCACGGGAGGACAGACCTGGGCAGAACACGGCCAGTGGGAAGGTTCTGCCTGAAGTGGTTTAGGTTCTCTCCTGTTGTTATTACTCCAGCACTGAGCAGAGATTTACTGCCTGACCCAGGGCGGTGATTGAGTGTTATCTGTGCTGCAGCACCTCATCATGGAAGGAGAAATTAGAAGTGCTATTTTTTTTAAGAGGAATACCAACTTTGCTATAGTTGTCATAGCAGTCAGGGAATCGTGCAAAACCACAGCAGAGCTGCATTTATTTTATATATTTCAATATCCAAATCTACTTAGGGAAAGCAATTGGTTAGATAAAATCTTGGTGGAAGAGAAGCTGGAGAAAAGACTGGCAAGCCCCCTGCCTGAAAGGTACAGCATCGGGTGCCACAGGGGTTCATGTGGTGTTGAACATTTTACTGCACTCTTTGGGTCTTGCTCTGTGCTGGAGCCAAGGCCCACGGTGTCGGGCCGGGATGCTCAGGAGCTGGAGGTGGCTGTCCCCTGTGCAGGGACCAGCAGCAGAGCCATGGCTGGTGCTGTGTGGGGCTTGCCCACCAGCAACCTCTCCCTCAGCTACCCACACCTCCTCACAGCAGGATGCGTGCCTGATGCTGTGTCCCAGCCAGGAGCTGTCTGCAGGGCCAAGCCAGTGTTGTTTTCCATTCTTCTTTGTTCCCAGTGCCTCTTGAACTCTCCTGTGAGAGCAGTGGGGTGAGCACCACAGCCCAGAGCAGGTTGAACCCGTGGGTAGGCTGCTGCTGGTGCTTTTTGTGCTTTTAAAGTCGTGTGGTTTGTTCTCGTGGAGCTAGAGCTGGGGTTTGAGTTCAGTGCTCATTTAATCTGCAGGCCTGCTGTTGGTTTGCAAAGGGCAGCTCTGATGACACATACTCTTGGAAACCAGAGGCTGAACATGGGTGTCTTGTCAGGGCCAAAGGAAAAGGCAGAGCCAAAGCCAGACATGTGTGAGGGCCTCTCCCAGCATGTGTCACATCCCTCCCACTCCCAGGGGCAGAGGGGAGAGGGCTCTCGGGAGCAGAGGAGGTGGGATCTGGGAGCTGCATGAACCCCTTCCCTGGGAGACCTGCCTGTGCACCTCAGACAGATGCTCTTTAGGTGTGGCCCAGAGATGCAGAGAGGGTCTTGTCTCCTGTTCCCACTGCCGTGGTTGCCTCTGGAGGAGGGGTTGGTTGTCTGGCTGCTCAGCTGAGGGGAGGGAAGCGTGTCCAGCTCACAATGCTGCCTCTCAGGTCCGGGGGGACAGGGATTTGCACCTCCTTAGAGGCCAGGTGAGCCCAGCCAGCAGCACAGCCCTGGGGCCACGTGTGGCTGAGCCATGGAAAACCTCTTGTGTGGACAGTTCCCTTTCCAGAACAGCTGGTGGCTTCAGGACCAGAACCCCTCCCAGCCAGGCTCAGAACAGCTCTGGTTTTCAGGTGACGTGGCACCAGCCTCACTGCTGGGTTTGGGTGCTGTAGGGAGACACTGTTCCCTCTCACCTAAACACGCAGGGTTGTAAGAGCTAAAAAGCTGGAGTTTTGACCCAGCAGTTGCCTGCACTCACGCCAATAGCAGACGCTGCCAGACCCGTATCTCTCCCAGCTGCAGATCTCTCAAGCAGATGTTTGACCCGTGTCGAGCCCTCGGGATGCCAGAAACTGCAAAGTGTGGGTGTGGAGGGAGGTTTCTGAGTGTCGGTGAGCGCTGACCCTGGGGGGAGAGGCTGCTGCAGAAATCCACGTGTGTGCAGGGGCTGTGCTGTCAAAGGCAGGCTCACTGCTGCTGCCCGGGGCAGGAGGAACACAGAACCAACCTGCAAGCCCAGCAAAGCTGCTGAAGCTCCAGCGAAGTTCCCAGCTCGGCCTGGCTGGCACGTGGACAGCTGTAACGGGCAGGGCAGGACAGTGGGCCTTGGCCTGAGCTCCCGGGGCAGAAGGGGTGGGTTTTGAAGGGCAGCATCCTTTCTGGGGGGTGAAGAGGGCACAGGACAGGCCACAGATCAGTCGTTTCTCTTTTGGGCACAGATCTGGCTGTTTTTTCAGGCTGTGAGTCCCTGGTGCCAGTAGCATCTCCTGTTTGTGCTCGGTCGTGGGAGCCCCTGAACGGAGCAGTGTGGATCCTCTCTCAGCTGTGCCTGCAGCCAGCAGCTCTGTTCTGTGGAGGGTTTCAGGGCACTGTATGCAGCAGTGACTCACTGTAGCTGCAGCCCCGGGAGCCCTCAGGGCTCGAGCAGCTTCCAGCCTGGAGTTTTCCAAGATGGGAATGTTTGTGGAAGGGAAGAGAGTGTTGTCAGGGGTTCTCTGTGGAAAGACGCCTGGGCTGGGTTCTGTTGGCTGACAGGCACCTCCTCCCAGCTGCTCTGGGCTGTGCCTGGGGGATCTTACAGCCGAGCTGGGCACGGAGACCTCCTTAGAAGCTGCAGGCAGACAAGCTGTGTTTAAAGAACCCATCCTTGTGTTTTGCACGGAGGTGGAGAACAGCTGCCCTCCCTGCCTGGAGAGGAAGCTGATTCCAAGTCCCAGCTTTCAGCCAGCTCCTAAGGAAAATCCCAGCCCCACCAGTGGTGCCCAGCCCTCAGAACAGTCAGGTGTCCCAAGAAACCCCTTCTTCCAGAGGAAGGATGTGATAACATGCTGGGATTTTTTCTGCTGGCCACATTTCAGGCCATGACATCACCTCTGTGGGCTCGCCACTGACGAGTCTGACACGCAGGAGGGACCACAGCAGGATGTTCAGAAGACCAGGATCTCCTAAAATAGCTCTAATCTCACTTCCCAACCTCTGGTGCCTGGCCTCACTCACACCAGCCCTGTCCTGCTTCCCTTTTCTGCACGGAGTCATGCCCCTGTCACACACACCATGTGTGTGTCTCGTGGCACACTCAGAGCTGTGGGAGTGTGGGGCAGCAGCAGCCTGGTCTTGGGTCAGAGAATTGGAGTCCAGGACAGGGGGTGAGGTGAGGTGAGGTCACTCAGGCCTCCTTCCCCTAGAGCTTACAGCTCACAGTGGTGTCCAGCAGGCTCTTGGGGGGTGAATGGGTGTTTAAGGAGATTTTCCAGCTGATTTTCCAGCACAAAGCCTGGCATCATCTTCTGCACTTTTCCTCCTCGTGAAGTATCTTGCTAATTGAAGAGCACTAGCTGAAAGGTTGTCTGGTTTGGCACTGGCTTCATGAGATAAAGCTAGATGTTTGCTGTTGGAAGTACTTGCACAAATTCAGAATTAATCACAGCATAATAGAATCTGGTCGCTTTGGTTGTTAATTCTCTATTGAGTCTGCATCCCCATGTTTATTCTCATTTGTTCTGATAAGGTCCATTGTCTCTAATATTGCTTCGTAAAGGCTAAGAAATAAATCAACGGTATTTAGCTTTTCCAGCCATCTGGCCTGGCTTGCATCCCAAAACCAGTTTTTAAGTTGGGCACAGTTCGTGTGTTTTTGCCTCGTAGCAGAGAACATCTCTGAGGAGGGAGGGGAGGGAACAAGTCTCTGCTGCTGTCTCCCCGGGCATCATCCCTTCACACAGCACCCTGCAGCCTCCACAGGGCCAGTGCCAGGGGGAGCGCGGGGCTGCCTGTGCTGCTGGCACCAGGCTTTGGGCAGCAGTGCCCAGCGGGGAGGTGCCCGGGTTGGTGCAGGTTGTGTGCCCTGCTGGCAGCAGTGCCCAGCGGGGAGGTGCCCGGGTTGGTGCAGGTTGTGTGCCCTGCTGGTACACGGTCTTCCCCTCCAGCCCCAGGTGCACTGTGCTCGTCTGGGGCCAGTGTGAAGCCATCCTGTGGAGCGAAGGCAGTCATTCTGCAGAGGAGTTGTTGATGAGGTGGGATTGGGGCGTTTGGGAGCTGCTGTGTCTCACAGATGGGAGATGTGTCTTGTGAAGTGTGGATGTGTAGAAGTGGTTTGTCATCTCGGTGGCCTTGCGGGGCCGTGTGGCGCCGTCAGTGCAAACACCAGCATCAAGCATGTAAAGTCCAGGGACGCTGTCTTGGGGAGCTGTGGTGATAATTCCAAAGGAAAATGGGTTTAACAGGAGTTGTGAAGAGTTATGGTTAGGCAGCCCTCGTGCAAAGCCTTCCTGCAAACCCCCCTGGTGTGCCCAGCACCACCCTGCCGGGCAGGGACATGACAGTGACAGTCCTGGGGAGATGGATCTGTGAATAAACCCACTCCCTGGTAAATTCCCTGCTGAGCATCCTCAGCTCCTGGGCAGCCGTGGCTGGGCTCGTTCTGTGCGGGCATGGGGTGCCCGAGCAGTGCAGGAGGCTTTCCACACACAGAAGGGTGACGTGGCTTGGGGTTGGTGCTTCGTGGGCTGGGGTCCCCTCGGTGGAGCCGTGTGGGGTGCTGGGCTTTCCCCACCCCCTATCCCACCGTGCTCCCCGTGAGGTCCTCGAGCAATGAGCACTTGGCTTGCTGATGTCACCCCCACCCTTGGGCTTGTCCCTCCCCGGGTGCCCCCTCTCGGGAAGGCGAGCGGGATGGGGCAGAGGGGGGGTGAGCAACCCCTTTTTTTGCTCTGAAATGAGCGTTCTTCAGCCAGGCCTGGAAACCAGACCCTCTCCTCTTCACTGGGGGCTCCTGCTGCCAGGCAGCCCGTGCTGCCACCCCGGAGGGAGCGGTGCCCGCGGCTGGGGCCGGGCTCTGCCAGCTCCTGAGCGCCGCGTTTGGGGGGGCTGCTGGCCACTGACCTAAATTGAGAGTGAGCAAAGAGAGCAAGCAGCTGCCCCACCACTGTTGCTCTGTTTTCAGCGTGGATCGAGCCTCCCTAATCCCCTCGGATTTTGCATCTACCAAAACAGCTTGGGCCCATCAGTAAATTGCAGTGGCATATGGTCCAGGTTTATGAGTAATCTGGCACACGCTTAAGGCAAGGAGGACGTCATCCTTCAGCAAATGCAGAAAATATTGTGGGGCTTTTTTCTTTTTATGACTGTATTTAATATAGTTGATGAGAAAGCTGTGAGAAATGTTTACCTTTTAAGCCAGTCCTATTTAAACTTCAGCTGCTGGTTGAAGCAGCAAGTAACTGGGAAATAAATGAAAGGGGAGCCCATTGTCCTGCGAGCCTTTTGTTGCTTGATGCTCACCCTGCAGGCGTGCTTGGGGCTGGAGGAGAAGGTGGGCAGCTGGGGGCACTGGGCACTCCAAACGGAGCATCTGAGGCAGGTACCCAGTGTCCCTCAGCCTCTTTAGAGCATCCTCATCCACTCTGTACAGGTGAAGAAGTTCCTCTAGGAGTGGTGCATGCTGGGGGTGCAATCTAGGTGAGAGCAGAGTAAATCAGTTTGGGCTGCTTGTGCAGAAAAAGGGCTGATCTTGGGCTGCTTGGGCAGAAAAAGGGCTGATCTTGGGCTGCTTGGGCAGAAAAAGGGCTGCTGTTGGTCAGCTCGGTGACCTTGCCAGGTGATGGCAGTGGGTGTCGTGGCTCCGTGCTCTGGGAGGCACGGGCAGGGCTCAGCCCATGCCCCCCAGGAGACATCTGTCCCTCCTTGGCCCTGCCTCAAAACTGGAGCATCTCGGGGGGAGCGGGGAGGGCGTGGGAGAGGGAAGTGGCTTTGTTAGGTGAAAAGCTGCAGCAGCACCACGAGAGCTCCTCCTTGGCTCTCCCTTCGCCTCCACAGGTCCTGACAGAGATGCTGGGCTCTGGAGGTGAGGTAGCTGGGCTGTGGAGCTACAAAATGGCTTGATAAACAGATTTGATACCATTTTCTGAACAGAAATGGTGTGTTTCCCCTTCCAGAGAGAGCCCTTAAGCTCAGCCCTTGTAAAGCTGTGAAAGCAAAGCCCAGCAACCAGGGAAATGTGTGAAGGTCTTTCAGCTGAGTAACACGGGCTGGACTGGACACAGGCTGTGTGCCCTCTGAAGTTAAAAGCAGGCAGCTTTTGGTGGGCATTAGGTGGCCTGTGCAGAGGGAGTGATTGGAAATGGCAGGGCTGCTCCATCAGCTGCTGTGGTTGACTCAGAGATGCTGCTGGCTGGTTTCAGAGGAGGCCTGCAGTCCATATGTTTGCAGCCTTGGAGAGAATGGCCATCGGGCCTGCTTTACAGGGGCCTGGGAAGCTCACTGTGGTCTTGGGGGGCAGCACAGACTGTCCCATACCCCACCTGAGCACCCCTGCAGGAAGCAAACAAAACCAGGCACGGGGGTTTTGCAGGATAGTTCCAGGGTTTATCTGGGATTTATGCTGTGCTGTGGGCACACATTTCCTCCCCTGGTGAGGAAAGGGCAGTTTCTCCCAGCAGAGCCTCCCTGAGGCCACCCCCGTGCTTCCCAGCCCTGGTGAGGAGGGAGGCAGCTTGGAGGAGGGCTGTGGAGCCTCAGGCAGCACCTCTGGAGTCTGTGCTCCAATCCCCCGTGGCTCAGCCTTTGGCTCTGCTGCACTGCTCATAGGGACACTCTGCAGTTCAAGGGGAGCTTTGCTTTTGAAGTGGAAACTGATTATTTTTAAGTCTGGGGATTGTGGTTTTGATATGTGTGTGTGTTGCACAGTCCAGTCCTGCGTGCTGGCAATGAAGAAAGCCTCGTGTTGCAGGGAAGGACTGAGTCAGCAGGCAGAGAACAGCCCCTGTCCCCGGGTCAGGGCATCCCCGAGATGCTGCCTCTGCCCGGGGGGTGTCGGGGACCCTGTGCTGCTGGCACTGAGGTCACGGCCACGGGTGACTCTGCTGCTGCTGCCCTTGGCTCTGTGACCTGGGTGTTTGGTCTGAGCTGCTCCTGCTGCAGTGGGACTTCTGGGGTCTTGACAGGAGCTGCTCTGTGTCATCTGCAAGGTGATGGGTGGTCCCTGGGCTCCGAGTGCTCGTCATCTTTCTCCTCTTTGTCTCAGAAGAGTCAGTAGCTCTAGAGGGGTCAGGAAGCGTGGGGAAGGTGCTCTGGTGTGTCTGGCAGGGTTTGGTTTATGGGAGGGAAGAGTTCCCCAGGTTTACTGTCTGTGCTCAGGCCTTCCTTGGGGATATATTGAGGAGTCAGAGCTCAGAAGGGCTCCGAGGTGCTGGCAGTGTCAGACAGCTTTAGGGAGACAGACCCGTGCTCTGGGCAAACTTCTTCAGTGAAGCCAGCTCACGGTAATGAGAAGTTGGGTGGTAGAGGGGAAAATGTGTGTGGAGAAGAAAGGGGAGGAGGAGTTTTATGTGCCATTGTCTCTTGTGCACCTAAGCAGAGCTGGCAGAACAGTCCCGTGAGGTCTCGTTCATCCTGGGCTTCTCCTGCAGGGCTGCAGGTGGTACCCGGGCTTTGTGCCCACAGGGAAACACCAGAGTGATCACACGTGGAGATTTCGGGGTAAGGGAGGGCAGCAGGAGCTGCAGCTCACCTGCAGACAGCCTCTGTAAGGTGGCAGTGAGTCGCCATGCACCGTGCCCGAGCCAGCACAGGGCAGTGCTGCTTCCAGGGGCACCTGGGAGCTTCTGCACAGTTCTGTCCCTAGGGGTCCTTGCTTTAGAGGTGCCACTGCATGGAAAGCATTTGCCTTTAGTCATCCTGTGCCTGCTGCCCTTGGTGCCCTGTTTGATTCAGGACACGGTGACTGGGAGCCTGAGTCTGTAGCTGTGCAGTGTCCTGCTGCTGCATCCCGGACAGCAGGAGTTAAACTGCTTTCCAACTGGCCTGCTCATGCTAATAAAGAGCCTTGGAGCTGGTCCAGCAGGCAGACACCTGGGTATTATTTGAGCATCTGACACCCCTAGAGAACCAGAGCCTTGATGAGCTTTATACATGCACAGAAATCTTGGACAAGAAAGGAGGCTTTCCATGGAAAATGGATTTTCAGGGCCAGCTGAAGGACATGACGTTCAAGATCATTGCTTTAAAATAATTTCAGCCGCGGTTAATGTGAAGCAAAGAAGAAAAGAAAACCCAAGACAGTGGAAGGATAATTAATTCCAAGTTTGAACTGCAATTTGAAAGGGCTATATTGTGAAGTGACCCTTTACCAACTTCTATTTCAACTGGCTCCTCTCATAAAACCCTGCTGCAGGTGAAATGCAGGGGTGTTGTACCTGCTGCAATATGTTTGTGTCCCGGTGTTACGGAGTGACCTTGGACACAGACCCGTTCTGGACAGGCTGGGGGTGCAGGGGGTGCTGCAGGAGCTGAGAAGTGGTTTGTGGGTGATGTTCCAGGATGATGTTGTGTGTGATGTTGCAGTGTGATGTGGTTTGTGGGTGATGTTCCAGGGTGATGTTGTGTGTGTGTGATGTTCCAGGGTGATGTTGTGTGTGATGTGGTTTGTGTGTGATGTTCCAGTGACCAGGGCCCATACAGAACACGGTGTCTGTTACTGTAGCTGGAAAATACCTGTTGCTGGCCAGCAAAAAGCATCAGGGCCAGAGCTGTCACGAGCTGCACGTTTCCCTGGCTGCCGGTGGATCGTCTGGGGGAGGAAGGAGTGTCTTGGGGTGCTGGGCTTCAGGGTCTTGAGTAAATCCTGCATCAGGTGATTGTGCCAAGGAGGCGTCTCCCCAGGGCTGGCTCTAGTGGTGGGAGTGAAGTCCAGACAGGGACAGCAGGTGTTCTTCAGGTATTTCTGTAAAGATGCCCTGGGCAGAGCTCTGACCTCTGTCCACGGGGCAGCCGGTGCCCGCTGGGCTGGGCTGGGCTGGGCAGAAGCGCTGGGCACATCTGAGCAAGCCCAGCCCCAGTGAGCACACAGGGAGTGAGAGACAAGTGTCATCCCAGGCAGCCAAGGTGCCACCATCCACCCGAGCAGGGCAGCCTGGTGCCTGCTGAGGGAGGTGCCACCATCCCTGTCTGGCCTGCAGAGCAGTCCTGAGGGCTGCAGACGAGCTGCAGTGTCGTTGCCGTTGCAAATACTTTTGTCCTAGAACATACCGGAGACTTTGGCAGCTGAATTTTAGACGTTCTTAAAGGAAAACCAACTGCTGGCTTGGGTTTGGGGTGTTGTTATAATTCATTGTGACTCAGGAGCAGCATTTCAATGCTTGTGACATAATAGCAGGGGCTAACATTCATAATGGGGGGAAAAGAAGTATAAAAATAAGTTCTAGTTGTGTTCGCCAGGAGATTGTTCCCCAGGTTTCCCTCGGCTGTAGAGCACATCAGGCATCATCACAGAAGTGAACTTCCCTTTTCCCTTTGCTCCTGGGCTTGGGTAAGAGGTGGATCTGTGCTGACCCAGGAGTCCTGGTCTGTGGGCAGCTCCATCCCACATGCCCTGGGACTGCACTGCTCCCCGGGTCAGGCTCCAGCCCCTGGCCCAAGTAGCTGTGCAAGGCAGCAGCTGCTGCCGTGGGGAAGCAGGAGAGCATCCCTGCGGATCCTACTTCAGGAAAATAAGCTCATTTACAAAATAAGGCGAACAAGCAAATGAAAAAAAAAAAAAGTGTGAATTAAATAATATGACTTTGCTGCAAACATGTAGATCAACTGTTTACTTTTCCATAGGATGCAGAGCCATCCTCATAACACGGTAAGAGTTATTCTAAGTTTACTGCCAAAAAATAAGAAATCATTCCTTATAGGCAGTTTCTTCTATCCAAAGTCCCTCATTATATTAAAAAAAAAAAAATTACTGCAGCAGAAAACTTACAAGTGCTTCACAGGACCCACTTGTACTGTTAAACAGATGGCACCTACACAGGACCCAAAAATATATAACAATTTTAATTGAGCCAATGCAAAACAGATTTGTGAAATAAAATAGTACATGCCAGGTCTAATAGGGTTTTTACTAGAAATTTTGACATTAAGTAATTTTGTAGCAGCACAAGAGGAACTCATGAGATGCTCATGAGCAAATGCACCATCTCCTCCCCGGGCTCGCTGTGATCTGGGCTCCTGGTCAGCACGTTTCTGCCTGCTGCCATTCCTCCCACTCACGGGGGAGTTTGTCCCTGCCCCGGGTACCCGGGCCTGGCGTTGCAGTGGCATCACTCTGGGGTTCAGCCCCTCGGGGTGGCTTCTTTCCTCTTTGCTGGAGACAATGGGACCCCCCCTGCCCCCTTGAGAGCCTGGCAGGGACCGCTCCTCTGGTGGTGCTGGGCAGCAGGAGCCCTTGATGCCCAAGGTGTTGACACAGAGGGACCCTGTGCCCTTCCCGGGTCACCCTGTGCCAGGCCCTCTGCCCAGCACGCTGCCAGAGGGCTCCTGAGGGGCTGCTCTTGCAGGAGGAGTTGCAGTGAGTTGAATCTGGAGACAGATGGTGGCGGCACCTTCGCTGCTGCCCAGCGAGCTGGAGAGGAGAGGACTGTTCACAGAGGGATGCTGCTTTGTACGAGCAGCAGCCAGTGACCACGGGTGAAGTGTTTGCCTCACCTGGAGAAAGCCCAACTGATGGCACTCGGGTGTCACCCTTCCCTGCCCCCCAGGCTTCTCCCCCAGATGGAAAGGGAAGTTTTGTCTAAAACGGCAGGACACAAAATCCCCTGCTCCCTTTGCATGTGCAGGGAGGAGAGGAAAAAGGTAAAAGCTACCCTACTTGTGGCTTTCACCTTTCCTTCCTTCTCCTCCGTGTATGTCAACGTGATTTGAATGGTAAGGACATGCTCAAAGTGAAGACAATGAGCGGAGCAGTCTCGTGTCACCACGGATCTGGAGGGGGCTGGTAACAGCACTCGGAGCCTGTCAGGATCAGGGCAGGGGATGTGAACACGACTACATGAGGTGCCGTTTACTGAGGTGGTTGGAAACCCACGTTACCCTCTGCCTCTCAAAGGGGTCCCTCTGAGTGCCCTCTGCCTCTCAAAGGGGGTCCCTCTGAGTGCCCTCTGCCTCTCAAAGGGGATCCCTCTGAGTGCCCTCTGCCTTTCAGCAGGCACAGGAGCTGGGCGAACATCGGGGCATGACAGCAGGGCTGTGGTGCCACGTTAAGGGAGGTTAGGAGAGGGGAGATGTGGCAGGGCAGGAAAAGTTCCAGCAGGGGTCCGTACCAGCCAGCCCAGGCTCTCAGGCTTGGAGTGAACCTGAGTTGTGACACTCGAGAATGTTCCCTTACCTTTCACCTCAGATCAGCTTGACCCGTCTCCTCTGCTCTAAGCCCAGATTAATGCTCAGTGAAAGCTGTAGTTCTTGTTAAATTAAAAACCAACTGAAAGGGAACACTGGAAAATAATTTTTTTGCATGTTGAGTGCAGCCAATTGATTTCTGCTGTATCAAAATGTAGAATATAAAGCCAGCCGTGTTATACTGGGGACATCCTAGTGTCCCTGCTTTGTGTGGTGACAGGAGCTCCCAGGGACTGGCTGCTGTGAGTTCTGTGCATTGCGCTTGTTGCTGTTGAGAAAAAAAGGCATTTTCACCCGTGTGTGTCTTGCTGGTATACTCTGGTGTGTGGTGATGGAGGCATCCCCTGGCTGCACGTGATCCAGTAAAAGGGGCGTCAGTAAATCTCCTGGCAATGGAGATGATTACAGAGGTTGCCTGTGGCCTGTACAGTTTCATCTCAAAGCTTCCCTTCAGTGTTTGAACACGCCCAGGAACTGAGCATAAGGCAGTGAAGCCAAAGTTCCCTTTGCTGAACACCTGAGGTTTTGTTTTCTCTCCTGGGTTGTGGTGTGTCTGAAGCAGGTTTATTGTAGCTGGTGGCAGCTGGTGAGAATCCATTTAGCTCTCTTGTCCCTGGAACTGGTGCTTGCTTCCCTGCAGTTACCCAGCCTCCAAGGCTGAGCGTTGGCACCTCGTGGTCTTTGCAGAGCTGGTGCTGAGATGGGACCCCCTGCTCAGCTCTGAGGAGACCACAGAAGACCTGATATAACACAGCTCTCCACAGAAAAATGGTCATTGTCACCTCTGTGGCATTGCCATGCTGGGGGCTTTTAGGTTTTATTCTTCCCTTTGCTCTGTGTTAATCTTTGTGTTTACAACATAAAAACCCCAAGGGTGTTCTGGAGCTCACAGAGGGTGGTTGTGTCCCTGTGGGGCTCTCGTCCCCATGGAGCTTCCTAGGGTATGACCATGTCCCCATGGAGCTCCCCAGGGGACACTTGTGTCCATGGGACTCTCCAGGAGTTGTCCATGTCTGGGTTGGCATGGCCATGTCCCTGTGCAGCTCCCCAGGGCATGATGGGGCTCCTCTCACCAGTAACTGTTCCACTGGTACAGAACAGAAACCTGGAGCACTTGCTCCTGGAAAATTCTTGCTCCCCAAGAAGGGAAACTGTTCTCATCCGATGCTCTGTCATTGTTTTCAGAGACCAGAGGTTCTGTGATTCTCTGAACTAGTTTGCCAAGGGAAGGGTCACACCACCCGAGGGCTGTGGTGGTTCTGTTGCCTGTGTTTTGAGGAGGATCATTTCAGACTGGGGGGTTTACCCCTACTCATGAGCAGAGTGTTTGTGGATGGCTCCTGTGCACTTTTGATTTTCCAAGAGACAGTTACTTTTCTTAGGCAGGCTCAAATTAGACACCAGCAGTGCTCTCGGGCATGGTCTTGTGGTGAGGAGGTACCCAAGGTTTGGAGAGAGTGAGGGATGTGCTCTGGGACCCATGGTGGTGGTTTTATCAAGCATTTGGAGCTCTCATGCCAACGGAGCCTTAGTTGGTGTCAGTTTGCATCAGCAGTTCCTGAAGTGTTATTACCCCGTGCCTCTTTGCCTCCCCCCTTACTTGTGACCAGTATTCCACACTGTATAATAATGAAGCTCTCGGGGTATTATCTGGAGCTAAATGACAAGTGTAACATGCAGCAGTATGATGCCAATTGAAGGGAAAATGATCGCAGGTACCTGAAATAGCATTTCACATTGCCACCAGGCACGCTGTGCAGCACGGCACCTTCCACGGCGTGGAGTGACCGTGGGTAGACAGCTAGAGAGAACAAAAGATTGCGAGTGGGTTTCTGTTTCTGTGGCTCTGCCTGTCGCCAGTGCTCCTTCAGACACAGCAGATAACGTGCGAGGGGAAAAATCCTCTTCATCTGCATGTTTCCCTGTT
>VYZU01051903.1:0-29580 GCA_013401355.1 Ceyx cyanopectus
CAGCAGCAGAACTGGACAAAGGTCTCATCACCAGAAGACTTCAGAACGTGGAGCTTTCTCCAGAACCTGACCCTGCCAAAGCTGTTACCGGTTGGCAGGGCTTTTCTCACACAGTGCAGCACACAGGCCTTTCTCACTGTGCAGGTCTCAAGCCCTGTTTTTCCTCCAAGTCCAGCCAGGAATGCCCTGCAGGAGCCTGTCTGGGGCATGTACCAATTCAAGCTCCAGAAACAGATTTCCTCCCTCCTTCCTGACACAACTGTGGCATTTCCAGAGAAGATAAAAGGAATGAGTTACATTTAAGAAATAGAAGATACTCCTGGAGACAGGAAGAACATCCCACTGCTCTCACCCAGAAGTGAAATTATCAGTGAGCAGAACTTTACATGTTCCCAAGACCAGTAAGATCTGCTCTGTCACCCTGTCTGTGCCCTGACTCCCTTATCCATACCCACACTGATCTGTCAAGAACTCACCAAGTAGCTTTCCTTGCTGGAACTGCTCCTCAAGGATATTTGCTATCTTGGCATTCTTCTTTCTCTCATCGTATTTTTTCTGGATCTTCTTTGAACGTTTCTTGTTCAAGATTTCTTCCTCTTCAGGAGTCTAAAAACCAAGATCAGAAGTGAAAAGGTTAAGCAAAGGGCCACCCTCTCCTAGAGCAACACAAAGGAGACCTTGGTATTCTCAGCACTGCTGTTTCCCAGTCATAGGTGGCACAAGTACCAATACTTGACCTCACGGAGCTAGGTGCTGTTTCTCTTTGAGGCCAAGAAATGCCAGGCTGCTAACCAGAGCCACCATCAAAGCCTGGGGGAAGGGTGCTCTTCAGCATATCAAACTGCAAAGCTTTCCTTGGGGAATTAATCCTCCAAAAAAAAGCCAAAGCTCATTCCCTCTCCAGCCATAACCAGAGTGCTTGGGTGTGGCCACAGTCCTGGCACACAGGTTATGAGCTCTCCCTGTACTGCTGAGATGCAGTGGGCTCAGAGAGGAAAAGCTTTTGGCTGAAATGCAAGGAGACTATCTTAA
Source organism: Ceyx cyanopectus (assembly GCA_013401355.1). Classification (NCBI taxonomy): domain Eukaryota; kingdom Metazoa; phylum Chordata; class Aves; order Coraciiformes; family Alcedinidae; genus Ceyx; species Ceyx cyanopectus. The sequence goes on from VYZU01051903.1 coordinate 1,033, forward strand.
GCCAAGTGCTACACATGGGGGCGTGAACACCTTCTAGCAGTCTGGGCTCTGGATCTTAACAGCCAGTAGGGCTGGCTGTATGAAGACACACTGCAGTTCAGTGAGCAATCCACAAGCCTCTCATCACAGCAGCACAAGGACACCCCCCTGCAAAGTCTTCCTCAGCATCATAGGGTGTCATCGCTGTTCCTTCAGCAGCAGAACTGGACAAAGGTATCATCATTAGAAGACCAGACAGATGGACAGACAGGTCCCTTGTGCACAAACTGGTGTGAGGGAGCTCTGTGGTACTGAACGTTCCCTTAACAGAGCCAGACTTGTCCTGGGAGTTGCTGGGAACGCAGCCCAGAACACCAACCCTATCACTGACGGGCACCCAGCCCTATCCTGGCGGGCACTGCCTGCTCCTGAGGGCTGACCAGGGGCACACTCCAGTCTGCAAGGAGTCAGAAGGCCAGCGAGAAGTCCAGACATACCAGTTTGGCTCCCTTCTTGCGTCCAAGAGGCAAGGCATAGTGGGCTTCATACCACTGCCTGTATGGGGTGCTGTCCACAAGCACGATGCAGTTCTTCACCAGGGTCTTTGTCCTCACCAGCTCGTTGTTTGAAGCGTTGTAGACAACGTCGATGATCCTGGTTTTGCGAGTGCAGCCTTTCAAGAGAAGAGATCAATGGAGAGCAGCTCTGGGGAGAAAGGTCTAGGGGTCCTAGTGGGCAGCAGGGTGACCATAAGCCAGCAATGGTCACTCAAGAAGGCCAATGGCATCCTGGGGACATTCAGCAGAGTGTAGCCAGCAGGTCAAGGGAGGTTCTTCTCCCCCTCTACTCTGTACTGGTATGGCCCCACCTGGAATACTGTGTCCAGTGCTGGGCACCCCAGTTCAAGAGGGACAAAGAGCTACTGGAGAGAGTCCAGCACAGGACACCAAAATGCTGCAGTGAGTGGAGCATCTCCCTGCTGAGGAAAGGCTGAGAGAGCTGGGGCTCTTTAGCCTGAAGGAGACTGAAGGGGGACCTCATCAGTCTATCATTATGTTAAAGGTGAGTGTAGGGAGGATGGAGCCAGACTCTGCTCAGTGTCATCCAGTGACAGGACAAGAGGCAATGGGAGTAAGCTGGAGCACAAGAGGTTTAGGGTCAACACAAGGAAAAACTTTTTCCCAGTGAGGGTGACAGAGCCTGGAACAGGCTGCCCAGAGAAGCTGTGGAGTCTCCTTCTCTGGAGACATTCAAACCCATCTGGATCTGTTCCTGTGTGGCCTGATCTGGGTGATTCTGCTCTAGCAGGGTGGTTGGACTGGATGATCTTTCTAGGGCCCTTCCAACTCCTACCATTCTATGATAATTCATACCTACAGGGATCAGGCAACTGAGAATACAGCCTCCAGCATCTCACACACCCCCTCAAACCATCTCATCACCCTGTCAAACATCCTCCAGCTCCTGTGGCACTGAACTAAGAGATGCATCAGGTTTTTATCAGCCCAACTTTCTGTTGCTAGGACAGAAACCTGCATCTGGAAGGTGATTCACCTCAGGTGACAAACTGGATCTGTGGCCTCGCTGGAATTAATCTCCAGTAAGACTATGCAAAACTAAACAACAGATTTCTGGAGTAGAAGATGCTTCAGCAGATGCCAACTAGCATGGCACAGAGGACTCAGTCCTTCCTGAGTTACTGAATTAAGCTGTGTGGAACTGGCCTGCTCTGCAACACAAAACTAGAAACAATTTTTATAGGTGAGAGTGTGAGCAAATCAATAGGGGAACCTGCTCCCACCTCTTGAGACCCACTTCAAAGCATTCAGCTACTAGATCTGGCTGTTAAGCAGTTTCCTGCCCTGGAGGCACACATGGGAGCAAAACCAGGCACAAGATGGGCCTTCTCCTCTGCCCACACACCTTCATGTCCTGCAGCATCACCTGCTATCAACTGTGCATCAAGAAGTTAAAAAAGCCAAGTTTCATTTATGAACTAGCCATATTTAGGGTTTTTTTGCCTCTCTGGAGCTCACCACACCCCAGCAAAGGCAAGGTGAGCACGTCAGTGTAACGATGACACTGCCATCACCGTGACCTTAGCAGACATCCCCATCTCCAAGTCGACGTAAGGACAAAGTTACGGTCATCACTCCATGCTGCCAGTGCCAGCACCATGCCCTCTGCAAACCCAGGGCTGCAGCATCCCCTCCAGGTGGATTTTTGCCCTCCCGGGTACTCACATTCTGACCCCCAGGAGAAGTTGCCGACGTCCAGCCGGAGGGCTCGGTACTTCTTGTTCCCCCCACGGACCCTCACGGTGTGAATCCGGCGCGGGCCAATCTGCAGGAGGAGCAGCCAGAGGGGGTGTTGCTGGGTGCCCAGCTCAGTGGCCGGCTCAGCCAGCAGCCCCGGGCTCAAAGGCAACATGGTCAGTGTAACTATGACAAATCCCCAGCACTGGCAGACGCAAGAGAGACAAGAACAGTCGGATGCATCTGCCTAAGGTGAAGCTTTCATCATCCCAATTGCCTCTTACTGCAAAAACTTATTGCTGCTTTCGGTGGGCAGAGAAGAAAATGCCACCTTTGACAGCGACAGGTTTTGGCCACACACACAAAAAACACCCCCAGAACCTCCTAGTGAGCACCCCCTCCATCACCCACCTTAGTGTTGGCAGGAGGACGCCCCAGCTCATACTTCCTCTTCTTGTGGTAGGGCTTCCTCTTGCCCCCAGTCTTGCGACGCTTGTGCCAGTTGTCCCGGGAGATACCTAGGGGTGGAGAGCAGGGTAGTCAGAGCATGGCACAGAGGCCACCCGGCCTCGGCAGGGAAGGGTTCTGAGTCCTCAGCTCTCCAAGGTTGGTATCCGCACGGCACACTCGGCCTCATGCAGCAGTCAGAGAAGCTTCATCATTGACACTCAGATCCAGCTCTAACTCCTCCCTGACAGCAGAGCTGACAAAGCAGAGCTGCTCCAGCGTGGATGGGGGGGGTTGTCCCCTTGGGGAAACTGCCTCCCAACCTACCTCACGTGCTGGGTACGCCGTGGAGAGTGCCCCCTTCCGAGCCACCATGCATGGCATAGAAAATACTGTGTCACCCTCCAAATCGGGTAGATCATCCATGGTAAAGAATCCCCAGCCCACCCGTCTGCTGGACCCCCGAGAGACACCCCAACGCCACACCCACGCCCCAAGGGCTCCCTCCAACTCCATCTCCACACCCCCCCGCCAAACAGCCCGGTATAGGGCCACCCACACCCGTCTTGCCGCGTCCCCAGCGAATTACATCCCGCCTCACCCGCACGGTTCCCCGCGGGAATTGCTGTCTCACAGCCCTCGAGCGCTCTGGCCCCAGCGCCGCTGCCAGAGAGGCCAGGCCAGGCCAGGCCAGGCCGCCCGCTCCCCCCCGCCATCCCCGCCCGTCGCCATTTTGGGCCTGCTCATCCTCCTCCCCGCCAGCAGCTCGGCGCCGTCGCTGCCGCCCCCGCTAGCGGGCAGAGCGGGCCGGCGGCCCCGCTCGCTGTCACCCGGTAAGGGGCAGGGCGGTCGGCGGCGGCGGGGCGAGCGGATGGCGGCAGATGGCGGCCGGGCGAGGCGGCAGCCCGACTCACCCATGGTGCGGCACTGGCGCAAAGAGGCGGGGCCGAGGGGGACGGGGCGGTTTGGCGGGGAGAGCTCTCGCGCGGACGTGATGTCATCGCGCCGCCAACGCCGGGCGCGCGCCGTTGCCTAGCGACGCGACGGCGTCGGAGGGAGGCGCCGGACGGCCGCGCGTTAGCGACTGGTCGCGCTGGGGCTGCTCCGCCGGGGCACCGGCGGCACCGGGCTCCAGACCCACGGGCCAGGAGCATTGTCAGGGGTTCGCCTGGCGCAGGCCCGACCTTCCTGCCCCGCGGGTCACCCCACTAACACTGCCGGCAGGGTCCAGGGCCGGGATAGCAGCTTCCGCGCCCTCCAGGCTGCGGCCCGTGCGAGCCTCATTAACATGTAATCGTTAGTACGGCGGCTTAATTTGCATACCCAGGGTGCAACGCTAACACGGCGCGGTCCCTCGTGACAATTTCCACAGCTCCCGGGGGTCCATAGAGGTTCGGGAGCGGGGCCGACCCGTGGTCTCCACCCATAGGGCCGGTCCGAGGCAGCGGCGAGCGGGCGGGAGAGGCGAAGGGAGAGTCGCTGTGTGCTGCCGAGCGACAGCCAGGGGTGGGTGTGTGGGGAGAAAGAAAAAGGGTCGTAGTATGGTTACTTTTCAGATCGTGTAGGCTTTTTGCTTTTTACTGAAGATTTCTGCGGAGAGGAACAGGCACAAATGTCGATTTTTTTAAGGCTGTGCTTCACGGAGTTACTCATTCTATGGTTAATAGCAGAATAGAATTTGCTATTTACGATTGTTTCTATCGCTGCCTTGCAGCCCCCGCACCACTGGGGCTCCACGGGCATTTTCAGCTCCAAAGCAGAGCGGCGTGGAATGCGGCTCCACGTCCGAGTCCCGGTGCGGGGGTGAGGTTGCGGGGAGCGTGCTGGTCTTGCCTGGGGTGGAGTTAAATTACCCCCCCTACAGCCGGTGCGGGGCTGTTCGGGTTTGTGCTTCAAACAACCGCAGGGATGTTTTCGTTGCCGAAGAGCAGCGCTCCCGCAGCACCCCCGCTCCTCGCCCCGCCACCGAGGGGGCTGGGGGTGGCACAAAGAGGCGAGAGAGGACCCGGCCTGGACGGCAGGGATATTTCCATGCCACGCTCAGCAACGGAACCTGGGGTGGGAGGCTGCTTGTGGGGCTGCTTGGGGCGCGGCTCGGCTTGGTCGGAGCTTCCATCGCATCATTTGTCTCCCTAGTGTTTTGTTTTCCGCGTTATATTTTCCTGTATTTTCCGTAAAATAATAATAAAAAATAGGATGATTTACCTACTAAACTATCTCTTAGCCCATAAGCCTGTCGCTTTGACCTTCCAGTTCTGATTCCATCCCACCGGGGGCTGGGGGGGGGCGGTGACACGCGGTGAGCGAGAGGCTGCGAGGTTCCCAGCTGGGGCTCCCACGACAGAGACCGACGGGACCCATTCGGGACTGGCTGCGGGACCCTCCCCGAACCCGGTACCCGCGGCAGAGTCCAAACCGACCCGCTCGTGCCGCTTCATTAACACATGTTTCATTAGCATCCGGCTGATTTGCATACCCAGAGTGCACCGCGGCTCGGCCGGAGGTCCCATCCTAGGGGTGAGGGTCTCTGGCTGTGAACCCGCGGCGAGACCGGGCCGGGGACCGCGGGGCTGCGACCGGGCGAGGGGTGCGGCGTACGAGGGGGGTGTTGGGGGTCGGTCGCCCTGACGTGTGGGGCTAGTGGCAGGCGGGCGGCGTCGGCGGGGGCGGACTTAGCGTTATACTCTGGTTTCTCTTCAAATCGTATAAATCTTTCGCCTTTTACTAAAGATTTCCGTGGAGAGAAACAGGCACGAGTGTCGAGAAATTTTTTGAGGCTCTGCTTCGGCGGAGCTGCCTGTCCATGGTTAAAAACAGAATAAGATATTAAGGAGATGCTCTTGGTAACCTTGCCCGTTAGTAGTCCGACCCCGGTACCCGGCAGTCTGCGCGTGGCTTTGGGGCTCTTCGGTTCCTCCTCCATCCCACCCGGTGGGAGCTCCCACGCTCTGAGTCTCGGGGGTACTACAACTCCCAGAATGCTCCGCTGCCGCCCAGAGCCCACCGCGGCCCTTCCCCTCGCCTCGGGGTACGTCGGGAGCTGTAGGGGGCGTAGGGCATGCTGGGAGCCGCAGTTCCCTCGCTCGTCTTTCCCGGTATCCCCCGCGGCACGCCGACGCGCGGGGTTTAAATCGGCGGCGGTTGGTCAGCAGCCGCCTGTTGTGCCTGTGCTATGGAGTCCCAGCTCTGCCGCGCCATCTCCCCCGGCATCTTTATCGACATCAAGCGGAGCAATGGTGAGGAGAGGGAGCGGATGGGGGGGTCGGGGTCGGGCTGGGCTGGGCTGGGTCTCAACGCTGCTCCCTTCCAGGCTTCATCCACAAGGCGCTGGTGAAGACGGTGAGCCTGGAGCGGTCCGCCGTGTCCGTGGAGTGGGCCGAGGATAAGAGCGTGAAAGGCAAGGAGGTGAGTGGCGGCTGCTCGGCTGCTCCCACAGCCGAGGGGTGTCAGCTTCCCCCCGAGGGCAGCTAGGCCGCAGAGCCGTGCCCCCGGCTGCCTCCTCCCGGTGACCGCTGCTCCCTCCGCGCTGCTGCAGCCGAGTCGGTTCTGTGCCCGTTCGAACGGTCTCTGCCATTCCAGCAATGAAATGGGGGTGCAAAGGCTGAAACGGGGCTCCCTACCTTTTAGAGGTTGGCCCTCTCCCTTTGTCGTCTGCTGAGTGAACGCCCCAAATCCTGTTTTCCCAGCTCTGGGGGTTGTCTGTTGTTTTTCTACGTTGGTTTTTCACATCTTCAGCTATGATCTTCAGGATTTCCATAAGATTAACACGGCATTTATAAGGTGCTGTGTTAAGGGAGCTGAGTTTGATTTCCTGAATCTCTACATGGCTGTAAAATCAATAACTGTGTGGGATGGGAGGAGAGGGGAGCCTGGGTCATCTAAGGCTGGTGTGGCTGAAATTCTGATGCTTTGGTATCTGAACAAGCCTGCTCATTCTGCTGCTTTCTCTGGAATTTGGTGAAAACCTTACAATCACTATTTGTTTGTTCTTTGAAACTGAATCTCACACAGTTTAACCACTGTGCTGGTTGGAATCCATGTAATTCAGCCAGTGTTTACATTGATTCGTTGAGTCTTGATGAAGATGCTTCAGAATCCAGTTATTTTTTCTTACATACTTTGTATATGCATTTTCATATTATACTGTCCATGTATGATTGAAATAATTAACTTTCTAATTAGGTACTTACACGTAAATTAGACTTTATAGGTTGTGTCTCTTATGGCAGATTGTGGTACCTCCACCTTTTAACAGAGGTTCACCCACTTGTTTTTTGTTCTTTATGGGCCCTAAGTCATCTGAAATCTCCTGGAGAAGTCCAAGAGCTTCCTGCTTTCGTTGGTCATTAGGTGAATTCCCAGCACGAGCCACTGGGAGTTTGTGTTTTCAGCCTCTCCTGCAGGGTTGGATCTGAGGGAGTTGTTGTCTCTTGAGCCTGCCCTTGGCTCCCTGCCCCTCCCCCTGCCCCACAGCTGCCTGTGCCAGAGCGGGCTGAAGGGCAGGATCCTGACCTGGGAGGAGGGTCAGGGGGAGGTGGTAGCTGGCCCTGGGTGAAACAGCTTGCAGCAGCAAGTGAAAATGCAGGTGAAGTGCCTCGTGGATTCAGTGCTGAGCCCTTTATTTCCCCAGGCCTGAGCAGCTCTGTGCAGTTTATTGTGGTAGATGCAGTTGCCCAGCAAATGCTTAATGCGCAGGAGGCAGGAGCAGCTGAGATTTACTAAGATTAGCAGTAAGAGATTAAAGCAGTTGATGCCAAATGGGCTTTGCCTGGCTCTGAGGCACCTGCAGAGCTGCATGGTGCTTGGCAGAGGAGGTCAAGTGGCTTATCTGGCACATTTCTGGCATAATTGGGTGTGGGAGACAACTACTGCATGAGCTGCTGTCTTGCTTTTCCCAGTAGTTTTAACTTGTCAGGCAGTGAGTCAGTTTAGTCTGCCTGTGCTGGAAGTCAAGGTTGAAAAGCTGGATGGGTTAACAGCACTATTCCCCTCTGTGGAATCCTTTGCTCTCCTAGGTCAGTATTGATGATGTGATAGCAATAAATCCCGAGCTGTCAGAGGAGCTGCCTGCTGCCGATGTGAAAGAGAACCTTCCCTTGCAAGAGAATGTGACTGTCCAGGTAAGAGATTTCATCTCTCTGAAGGTACTCAAGTGTTAGCAGCATAGGTCTTGGTATAAATAATACCCTCAGGTTTAAAGTTTGAAGTTATCTTTGCTGTCTTCTAGTTAGAAATTCTGATCTCAGTGTTGTCTTGAAGTGCTGGGCTAGGTGTTTGCAGCTTTCTCTGGTCACTTACAACACTCCATTGTTTTTCAGAAACAGAAGCGTAGAACAACCATTTCAAAGATTCCTGCTCTAAGGGAAGGTAAGAAAATGGTCTTTTCCTGCTATATCCACGTGAAACAGTGGTGGATTTTCCACTGCAGCCATAATATCCTTCAGTGCATCACGAGGAAGCTCATTCAGGGAAAATAATGAGCATAGTTTCATACCAATGTTGTGGACTCCTGAGTGCAGCAGCTTTGCTAACAGATCTGTCCTGTTCCTGTGGGCTGGGGTTTTGTTGATGTGTTGCCCTTTCCTGCAGATGCTGCTCTAAATGGCACTAGGCAGTCCCTGTTGCAGAGAGTTTTAAAGGAGTTTTGCAAATGCTACAAGCAACAAAACTGTTGTGAAGGTTAAAAGTGTCCAAAACAAGAGTGAAAAGGGCAAGATGGAAATAGTGGTGACAAATGGGATGTCCCTTCTTCAAGCAGTCCCCTAGACAATAAGTAGATAAATGTCCTTGGAGACATTTCAGGCCAGGTAGCCACAGTGCCAGCTGGTGTGCTCAGTGACTGTGTCATTGCAATGTCTTCAGCAAAGCCAGAAGATAGAGGTGTCAGAGGGTGGGAGTGCTGAGGAATTGCTTTGCCTGAGGTGTCAGGGAGTTCAATCTTTTAGCTTTAGCTGACTTTTCTGTCAGTGTTACAGGTCTATCTGTAATATGCTTGTGTGATGCTGAGGTTGAAGGCTAAGTTAGAGTCTCTTAATGTGTATTTAGCCACAATTTGTTCATTTCCATGCAAGTGGCTGCAAACAAACCATCTGGGCCTGTCTGGATTCCTGTTGTGTGGGATGCAAGGCAGGGAAGCTGGTACAGCAGGCACAGTAGAAATCCTCTTGCACTGGAGAAGCAGGAGTAGCCCAAGAAGCTTAGTGTGTCAAAAGCTGTTTTGTGCTAGAGCATCCCAGTCTTCCTCCAAGAATTCTCCATCAGTTTTGTCAAGTGCCAAGCAAAATCCTGTGGTAAAGTCATGACTGGAAGCAGAAAAGTGTTAATCCAGTCACTGGCTGCTGGAAAAATGTCCTGGCAGAGGTCAGGTGTAGAGTCTCATTGCAACTCTGAAATATCTGTTGCCTTTCCCACTGCTCAGAGCACAAGAGAAGCAGCATTTTCAGCATCCTGCAAATACTATAACAAGCTAAACCCTGTGGGTGTCAGGGAGTCTCTGTCCTGGTGCAGGCTCTGTGCCAGTTAAAATCCAATGCCTGGAGCCAGGGTTGGCTGTGTGGGCTGAAGAAGATCAGGATGTGTATGTCTCCATCTCGTGCAGGGAAGTGAGAGAAGCAGGGGCAGTGATTCCAGAATAAAGACATGGATATTGCCTCAGTCTTCTAAATAAATAAGAATTGTGGAGGATGCTGAGAAGCCTTGTGTGCAAAAAACACTCAAAAATTAAAGCCATTTAAGAGCAGGAAATCCTCCAGTTGCTGTTCCTGTCCAGGAGCACCAGCTCCTGCAGGAAAAGTGCTGCTGAATTTGTCACGAGGTCAGGTCTGGGTGTATGTGACAAAAGCAAATGGAATAAAATGCTATCTCCCAAGTATAGTGGCATGGGTGCTTCTTGCTCCTGGAGTTGCAGCAGTGACAGCTGATGTCTCTGCACCTCAGCAGAAGACTCCAGCTTCATGGACAGCAGCACTGAGTTGTGTGGGGATCATGCTGAGGAATTTGGTCCAGAACTGAAGTTACCTTTGGTCAGGAACAAATCTTGAGTCCTTTGCAATCACAGTGGCTGATTCTGGATAAGTTCATGTGGTTGCTGTGGTGAAGGCAGTTCTAGCTTGCTTACCATACTTATTTTTTTTGCATTGGATTTACTTTCCAAATCTACTGAGGTGTGTGTTCCAATCCCTTCCTCAGGAAGCTTTGTGATGGCCTTGGTCTCAGAAATACCTTGGCAGGTGACAATGGAGACTGCCTGTGAAAGGACCTCTTCCAGAGATGACTCTTGTGATTTTAGCTAAATGGAGTGTTATCCAGCTCCCCCTCTACTGTGTGTGAGGGATGCTGCTGCCCATGGCCAGCTGCCAGGCTGCAGTGCTGCTGGCTGGCACCATCTGTTGCTTATCTGCTAGTAGCTGGAGGAGGAGAAAGAGTGAGAAGAGACGATTTGCTTCACGTAGATGCCAAGAAGCCTTTATTTATTAATTTACAGCTCTTTTTATACCCTTTTAACCTCCAGACAATTGGACAAGAAGCCAGCCACCCCCTGGGGTGATTGGCTGGGGTGTCACAACACCCATAATCAAAACATCTCTCTACTGTTTTACAAACAGCTGCCACCAAGGTCACAGCTGGTGGGAGTCTTTGAGATCCCACGAGAAGGAAAATTCCAGGCAGTAGTTATTTTAGCATCCACAACCATCAAACAGTTAATTCACACAGCCCTGCAACTGTAAAACTTCAGAGGATTCCCCAGTTCCCTGACTTGTAACTTCTTTCTAGGTATTAAGGTTCTGGAACTGTCACATTAGTGATTCCTTAGTGGTATCTGAGAAAAATTCCCTGCAACTGCAAATCTGTATTTGTTCCCCCACCTGTGCTGCTTTGTCCTGCACTTTACTGGAACAGAGATCTGGAAATGGTCCTTCCAACCACCTCTGGTCCCTGACTGTTCTGCACTCTGGGAGCAGCTGATTGCTGGCAAATGTCTGAGTACCTGGAGCATGATGCTGATTTTCAACTTGTGTTTCCAAAGGTACTCGCCGCTCTACCAGGATGTCTGTTATCACTGCACCTCAGTGCAGCCTCCAGGAGAGTGAGATGGGACTGGATTCCTGCTCTACTGCACAAAAGAGGAACATTCCATCAGGTCCTGGTGAGTGGAGAAAGAACCCAGTGAATTCTTGTTATGAAGCAGGATGATTTGTGTGCATTTCACTGGGGAAACTGCACGTGCCAGGGGGTGACCAACCTCTCTGTTCCCTTGGGTACAAAACGTGTCCTAGAGGTCTGCTGCTGTAAGTGTCCAGGGCTTCTACCTGAAGGGATTCCCAAGGACTTTGGAAGCAGTTGTTGAATAATGGAGTGCTTTAGTAGCCAGAGAACTGCAGTTGTGTGTGGGCAGATGTGGTACCTGCTTAATGCTGCAGACTGGCATTCACAGGGCAGAGAAGAGCCTTGATTATGCTGGCAACGTGCTCTGTAGCTTACCTGTGCTGGTTGAGTAAAGAGCTTGAGTGATAGAACTGCAGTTATTTCGTTGCCAGACCTGCCCTGGGAATGGCTGAGGGTGGCCATTTTTTAGTATTTTTTTTTGTACACTTACCAGAAGCTTTAGCTGATCCTCAGTCCTGACCCAGAGCCCCAACTGAGCAATGCCTGTGGTCTGTGAAGCTTTAAAATGTCAAAACTATTCTTCATCTTTGGGATCTGATGACTGGCTTTGGTCTGGCTTCTTGCTGCAGCTGTCAGAACCAGGGCTAGCAGGGTGGGCTGTGCTCCACAAGGCTTGCTGACAAATGGAAATGGGAATACAGAGGATCATCTCCCTGCTGCTACAACAAACTCTTCACTGAGCCCAGGTACTGAGAACTGACTCTCCAGTCAGCAGCTTCTCACGCTGTGATTGCTCTTTGTGTTCTCCTGAGGTTCAAGCTTGGGAAAGGTGCCTCTGGCTGAATGCCTTGAGGATTTTCCCAGTGTGCTACAGATGTTACAGCAGCATCACCTCAGCAGTGGTGCTGGGACTCCCTGTGCAGTTTCAGTGGCAGGTACATCTGGTTTGGGAAGGAAATGCTGCAAAATTCATAACCAGCCTTGGGAAGATTGTTTCCTGCACAAGTTAGTCTGTCAGCAACCTGGAAAAGTGACAATACTTGTGCTGTGCTTAAAACCCAGTATGAAAACTTAAGGAAATGTGGTTTTATTTTTCTTTAGTTCGGAGAAAATCTAACCTTGTGAAAGGGATGGAGAAAATGAAACAGAAGAGAGAAGAAAGGAGAGCTCAAATGAATGAAACCAGGATAAAACGTGCTCAGGTGGAGTATCTACCCCAGTAAGGGGAAATTGGACATGGCAGTGAATCAGAACAGCTGAAATTCAAACCCATTGTTGACAGGCACTGTTATGAGGCTGTATATAAGGATGGACTGATTCTAGCCTCAAAGTTCTGAAGCTTGTGAAATATTCTGTACAGCTGATTACTCAGTAGGTTCTGGGGCTGCTTTTTTTTTTCTGTATCAAATTAATTACCTTCAATCCATGTTTTTTTTTCCCATGCAGGAATTGGACAGCAGCTGTCCAAACTGGGAATTTGTACGGATGATCAAAGAGTTTCGAGACACTTTAAACTGCCAGCCAATGTCTATCACTGACCCAGTAAGTAAATACTGAGGTTACAGACTGCAGCCTGTAGGCAGACTTCTTGATTTTTCTCCTGAAGATTTTTAGCATATGAGCAATTTAGTGCATCTCTGCACCTTGGAACTCCTCTGAGCACACTGATCTTGAAGCACCTGGTGGTATATGTGAGGCCACTCATCTGCCCTGTTTAGGGCTACTCTGCCTTGCATTGCTTTGCATTTGTCATTATCAAAGAGCTCCTACTTTGACGGTTATTGTGCAATGATTTGTGTGGAAACATCAGTATTTTTGAGCTCTTAAATAGCAGAGCCTATTGCATAGTAGCTTAGTTTGTTCTAGGTGTAGGGTATAACTCAAAACTGGCTACTGCCAGAAAGTGTTATTCCATGGCAGTTTGCTATTAAATAATTTAAAATTAGGTCAAAAAAAAAGAGGAGCAGAAGTAGAGATCAAAACCATGCTTGGTCAGTATCATCAGCACTTATGGAGAACATTCTGAGAACAGGCAGTCCCCTAGGAAAAACCTTGTTATGATCAGTGACAAGTGACAGCATTTAAGTTTAAACACAAAAGTAGGAGTGGAGTAGCTTGGGACACATGGTTTGTGTGTCTGTGCCTTCCAGGGCTGAGAACCAGTGTACACATCACTGTGTGACAGTTTGTCACCACCTCTTTCTGCCACACCAGTGGGATGTGCACTTTCCCAAACTCAACATGTGTAGCTGTGCTGCACACATTGCTAAGTTCCTGCTCAGTGAAGAATTCAAGGCCAGAAATTACCCCTGAGACAGATTAAAAAAATAATTTGCCTGGATTTGAATGCAGTTGCAGTATCAATACCACAGGTGTTGCTGGAAAGCAGGCTGAGGACTAAACTCTTTACTTCTTCTGATGCAGAATATTTGGGGCACTTGCTACAGCATCAGAGCATTTCCACCTGATAAGCTGGCATGTGCTGCATAGACTCCTAGCAGTGTCTGGATGAAAGGGAGCTCCAGAGCTCACCCAGTCCAATCCCTGCTGAGAGCAGGGACATCTGCAACTAGAGCAGGGTGCTCAAGCCCCACCTGGAATGTCTCCAGGAATGGGTCCTCCACCACCTCCCTGGGCAACCTGTGCCAGTGGCCACCACTCTGCTGGGAAAAAACTTCTTCCTTAGTTCTCATCTCAATCCACTCCTTTCTCATTTAAACCATTGTCTCTTGGCCTTTTACTGCAGGCCTTTGGAAACAGCCCCTCTGCAGGCTTTGGATCAGCTCCCTTCAGGCACTGGCAGGTGGGATAGAGATCAGTTGTTTGTAGTGCTGCTTTTGCCCTGAATGGGCTTGAAGAGTTACATCCCTACCAAGTGGGTCTGATCAGGAGCAGAGGCAACTGATCAGTGTGTAGAAAAGCAGATGAGGGAGCATTGGATCTTTCTGTCTGTAGTACCAAGCACGTGTGGATGCAATTGGGAAATAATTACTTTTTTTTCCTTTTAGGTAGAACACCACAGAATTTGTGTTTGTGTGAGGAAGCGCCCCCTCAATAAACAGGGTGAGTGCAGTGACAAAGCAGCTCTTTTGGACTGCTTTGACATTAATATATATATATAATATATGTACACGCACACACACAAAACTGATGGTCTCTTTTGTCAACAGAGCTCCTGAAGAAGGAATGTGATGTGATTACTGTTCCCAGCAAGTGTGTTCTGCTGGTGCATGAGCCAAAGCAGAAACTGGACCTCACAAAATACCTTGAAACTCAAACATTTAGATTTGACTACTCATTTGATGAATTCTCTTCCAATGAAATGGTGTACAGGTAATGCTCTCTGCTTCTTGGGGAGGAGCTGCAGGGTGAAATGGTGTAGTTCTGGCTAGGTGGCATCCTGGCTTAATGAAAATGCTACTTGAAATAAGAATGGAAATCCTCTTTTGGAGGAAACCTACGGACTATAAGTTTTAAGCTTATTTTTGTCTTTGTCTTACTGAATTCCTAAGGATCTGCCTTTTTTTTTTTTTTTTGGGGGCTGGTTGTTTTTTTGGTTTTTGGGTGGCTCTTTAGGCTTTGTGCTGGCTTCGGTTATAAACAAAGCAGGGTGTGAAATACTTTAACTGTCTTTTCCCTTCTGAATATCCAGATTCACTGCCAGACCTCTTGTAGAAACCATCTTTGAGGGTGGGAAGGCAACGTGCTTTGCCTATGGCCAGACAGGCAGTGGCAAGACCCATGTAAGTGCTTCACCAAGATCTCCCATTTTCTACCTTTACCTACAGGGTTTTAAAGCTCCTGAGTGTTAACAAGTAGGATGGAATAAGGAGTTTGGACCTTGGTTTTATTGCCTTAAAGCTAATCTTTTGTCAGTTGTTCTTCTTTTTCTGTAGTTTTCTGTAGCAGTGGTTTTCCTTGGATGTTGTGAGGAAAACTGGATTAAAATTCCCCCACAGATGGCTTTATGAAGACCCTGGATGTCCTGAGCTGTTGGTGTGGGTCATGGCTGCTCTTCACTTCAAACAGCTGCTGCTGCCCCCCACTCCTGTCTGCAGAGTGGGGCTGCCAGCCTATGTCAGACAAAGCCTGTTGTCTGTGTTTGAGCCTGAAGGTGTTTCAGATACTTTTAGATTCAGAATAAGACTCCTGTTGCACATTCAGGTGATCTGGTGTTGTTTGTGAAGTGGGCAATTAATGTGTTTACTTTTCCAGCTACTCCTTCCACCTTCCATTCTGCTAGCTGCAGTTTCAAGACACATTAAGATGGTGTTTTCTGTCTCAGGTCATCTGTTCAAAATTTCCAACAGATGTCTGTCTTCTAGAAACTATAGGGAAGGAGAGTGGGGAAACTCTTCCCTCACAGCATGAGTCAAATCTGTTGTCCTGCTATGCAGGAAGCCCTTGCATCAACCACAGTGATCTGGAGCAGGCTAGTCTGCCAGTTTGGGTAACCAGAGTTGCTGTGATTCCAGGGTTAAAAGCAAGTTTTAGGTTATTAGTGCTAGGTAGGGAGCTGTAGATATCTTCTAGTAACCCAGAAGGAAATTTGGCAGTTTACAGAAGCTTGGCTGCCTTCTGTTTGTCTCCTCTAACAGAGGTAGAACAAGTCACCAGGTTAGCAATAAATGGAAAGTTCATTGTTGTTCAAGGTACCTTGGTCAAAGGAATTAAAATTGTCAACTCTAGAAGTTTTTGATACCACATGTGAACTTTTCCAAGCAGCAGTGAAAATGTTACTCCACCTATGTCCCAAAAAAGGCTTTGTCCTTTCTGGGCAGAGACAACTTGTTACCCTGTCAAGGCCATGTGGTCTGCCTCAAAGGAACAGCTGCTTTGTCTGCACTGCAGAGCCTCATTCAGCTCTTGCTTTGCAGAGCTCAAATCTCTCTGAACTGAGAGAGAAGCAGCAATCTGATTATATCCTGAATAGCACTGTGTTCCAATCCTCTCACTGACACCTCAGCACGTATGTGTGGTGGGTCACTTCTGTGTTCCTGGAACTAAAATCAGGTAGTTTGACTTGTTTATGCCTCACCTTACCTCTGGCCTTCTCTCCTTAGACTATGGGAGGAAACTTCTCTGGGAGAGCACAGAATGCCTCCAAGGGCATCTATGCTTTTGCATGTAAGTTGATTCTACTTCAGAAATGAAAATCAAGTTGTTTTTTGATTTTCTTAAGTGCTGCGTTTGCATGGTTATTTAAATTGTTTCCAGTAAAAGCCCTAGAAAGCATTTGTTTTCAGTATCAAGTAGTGGTGTCTGTGAAAGAGGTGTGATTATTTAAGCTTCACAAAACATTTTCCATCCAGCCTGTAAATTTTTAGATCCACATTTAACTCCCCAGAAACTACTTAGATTTTTTTTTTAGTCAGAGAGGACACATTTTTTCTAGTAGAGCATTTGCTGGATGCAAATGCTCTACTAGAAAAATTTAATTTTGATTCTTCTGATTTTTTACTTTCTCTCAGATCAGGGATGATGTTTAGAAATACCTGACTTGAAAGCAACATAACCCTACCTATTTCTGAGATAAGGCTTGTTATAAAGCATATGAATGTATGTTATGTTTCTTCATTTAAGATGCAAAACTAAACCCTTAATGCATACAAAATGATTTCAGAAACCAGATGCTTAGAAATCTTCTTCATATAATGCCTGTTATGAACTATTCCTTCAAATAATGATTCCTGATCTCCTCTGCCTTTCCTTTAGGAAGGCATATTGTGGAAACAGTCTGTGTAACAAGGTAGCTCAAACAAGAGCAACTGGTTGCTAGCCTCTGAAAATTTCCCTGAGGGGAAAGTCTTTGCTTTGCAGCTTGACTTTAAAGTCTGAATCCTAACAGTGAACAGCTGCACTGGATACAGCCACAGGGCCAACTCCTCTTGCGTGTTGTCTCCAGCCAGCAGCAGGGCAGCTGCTCAGGGATGCAGGGTTTCTTAGGCTTTCAACAAGAAGCGCTTGAAACTTCTTTCAGGCCTGTCCCCCAGATCAGTAAGGACTGTCTGGGTGGTAGTAGAAGCAGAATCTTCCCTGTCCCCTTGTTTTCTGTCCTTGGATAAGGATGCTGTTGCAGCTGTTCTCCAGATGGTAGCCCAGCACTAGTTGTTTCACTAGCACATGTAGGATGACTGTCATTCAGCTGCTGGATGCTGCCTTATGGTTGCAGAATATCTTAAAGTTGATCAAGGAGCAACTTTGAATGTGTTTTAAACTAGTTAGCTAACCTTTGGCCTTTTCCTTACCAGCCCAAGATGTCTTCCTCCTCCTAAACCAGCCCAGGTACAGGAACTGGAACCTGGAAGTTTATGTGACATTCTTTGAAATATACAATGGGAAGGTAAGACTTTAGATAAATGGACTAGTTTCTATTGTTCCTTGTGTTTGGAGTTGAATTGGAAGGCTATGTTAAAGGTGCTGTTCCTATATAGCTCCTAGAAAGCACAAAAGGAGGCTTTGTTCAGATTTGCCTCAATCCTGTTGCCTGTCTTCTGCTTGTAGCTAGGGAAATGTTTTTTTTTATTCCCACTCTCCAGGGATTTGTTGGGTATTTCTGAAGGCTCTAATGTAGAAGGATGCAGGTGCTGTGGACTCAGCAGTGCTGCCTGGTGCTGTTCTGCACCCCCTGGTCATGGAAATGAGCTGCTCTGAGGCATGAGGATGTGTCTCTGCTGTGTGCTTGAGGAAGTTAAACATTAAAAGTACCAGGGAAAATAAGCTGCAAAGAAACTAGATTGGATTGCTCAAATGGATCTGGTTCTTTGAGAATCCAGTGGTGCCATACAACAGCAAAGAGGAAAGGAGCAGCACTGGTGATTCAAATGGAAAAAAAACTCAGCAGTAAATACACACTCCCATGTCCTTGTCCAAATGTTCATGCTTCCAAATTACAGTAGATAAAAAGAAGTGATTAAGGTTTTTTCCTCTCCTCCTCCCCACTGATAATTGCTGAAAGGAAGTTAATTATCAATGTATTGAATGGACTTGGTGTCTGTCTTGGAGATAATTTGACAGTAGTTTTTGTGGTTCACAGTTTGGGATTATTTTTCTCACTATGTCTAAAATTATAATAATAAATAAAACCAGGTTTTGATGCCTTTTCTTTACTATTCCAGATTTATTCACTGTACTGATGACTCCCCTGATCCTTCTTTGGGCTATGAGGTAAGACCCTCTGCATGACTTCTAGGTAATTTAAATAAATCCCTCACTAGCAGGGTGCCATTTTTTGCTTGGGTGTGTTCCTATGAAATTAATTTAGTTTGTTTTAATCATGTTGCTGTGTGTACAAGTCTGGTCTTAACACTAGAGGTCATAAGGAATTCATATAATTACAGGTCAGGTGAGCTACAGTTCAGACTCTTCACAGAATCACAGAACGTTAGGGGCTGGAAGGGACCTAGAAGATCATCTAGTCCAACCCCCCTGCCTAAGCTGGGTCACCTAGACCAAGTCACCCAGGAACAGATCCAGGCAGGTCTTGAGTGTCTCCAGAGAAGGAGACTCCACAACCTCCCTGGGTAGCTCCTTCCAGGCTCTGGCACCCTCACTGGGAAAAAGTTTTTCCTTGTGTTGACCCTAAACCTCTTGTGCTCCAACTTGCACCCATTGCCTCTCGTCCTATCATTGGATGACACTGAGAAGAGTCTGGCTCCATCCTCCCTACACTCACCCTTAACATATTGATAGACATTGATGAGGTCCCCCCTCAGTCTCCTCCAGGCTAAAGAGCCCCAGCTCTCTCAGCCTCTCCTCAGCAGGGAGATGCTCCACTCCCTGCAGCATCTTGGTGGCCCTGCGTTGGACTCTCTCCAGCAAATCTCTGTCTTTTCTGAACTGGGGTGNCTGGGCCAGGCTTTGAAAGTCTCACGGTGAAGAAGTTTCTCCTCATGTTGAGGTGGAACCTTCTCTGCTCCAGTTTATCCCCATTGCTCCTTGTCCTATTGCTGAGCACTCCAGAGCAGAGCCTGGCCCCTTCCATCTGACACCCACCCCTCAGATATTTACAGACATCAATAAGATCCCCTCTCAGTCTCCTCTCCAGACTAAACAGCCCCAGCTTTTCCCTCAGTCGTTCATGGGGGAGATGTTTCTGTCCATCATCCTCTTTTGGACTCTCTCCAGTAGAGCTCTGTCTCTCTCAAACCGGGGAGCCCAACACTGGACACAGATGTGAATGTGAAACACAGATACGTGGGATAAAACCTGTGAGGTGAAACAACCAAACGGCTGCAGGTCTCATCTGGCGCTGTTGGGACCCGTGTCTTCTGTGACAGTCTTAACTCATGTGTGTATCTCTGCAGGACATCTGGGCAGACTTTTGCAAATGCCAGCTCTTCCCGATCCCACGCCTGCTTCCAAATCCTCCTACGCCAGAGAGGGAAGCTGCTTGGCAAGTTCTCCCTGGTGGATCTGGCGGGAAATGAGCGGGGCGTGGACACATGTAGCGCAGATCGGCAGACGCGGATGGAAGGGGCAGAGATCAACAAGAGTTTGTTGGCTTTGAAGGTCAGCTGTGGGGACAGACAGTGCTGAGCAATGGGGTGGGTTCCCCTCAACTCTGGGGTTAGCTGCTGTGTTTCTTCTCTGGCCCCAAAGATCCTGGTTGAGTGTGTTAACAGCCCTGCAAATGGTGTGTGCTTCCCTTGGGACTGTCTCCAGGGAAGCAGCCCTGACAAGCCAGACACTGGATCAGCCATCTCAGGCTTCGTCCAAGGTTGTCTTTTTTTACCTACACCTGCAGTATAAGGCTATGAACTGCTTAGAGCAAGAGATGACTATTCCCCACCCTGCTGGGTTTAGCAGTGACTAGTGGCTGACAGCTTGCAGAGCTATTTGAGAAGAGATGCAGATGATTCACTTGTCTTTCCTCAGGAATGCATCCGAGCTTTAGGGCAGAATAAATCCCACACCCCATTCCGGGAGAGCAAGCTGACCCAGGTGCTGAGGGACTCCTTCATAGGAACAAACTCAAGGACCTGTATGGTGAGTACGTGCCCAGCACATGCACTTTGTGGGCTCTGCAGTCTGCACAAGTAGCTGCATGTTCCTCCAGAGTGAGGGGACTTTGAAAACAAAGCTTCAGTTCTCTGCAAAAAAAGGTCATACTTTCTTCCTCCACTCTCCCATGGTGACTGAGATAAGCTGGTGAGTTATGTCCAGCCTTGATAGAAGTGGAGCTGCAGAGTCTGGGAATCTCCAGCAGAGCCTGGTGTGCTCCCAAGGTCTTGGCTTCCCATGTACACAAAGCCAGCTGGACACGGGACCACTGGCATGATCCACAGAGGCTAGCAAGAAAAATGCACTTGACAGAGCATCTGTCTATGAGCGCTCACTCTAACATGTCCCAGCTGCCTGGTGAGATGCAGGACCCATGCAGCTGAGCAGAAGTCAGCTGTGGTTGTCACTGAGGTCTGTTCTGTTTGCAGATAGCCATGATTTCTCCAGGCATGAGTTCGTGTGACTACACCCTGAACACGTTGCGATATGCTGACAGGTAATGGCCTTTCTGCCCTGGGGGTTCTGCTCGAGTTGCAGAAGGTGTTTTGGCCACTTGTATTCTGACCTCTGGAACCTCAAGTTCTATTGTTATTGCTTGTAATGTCAACCTGGAGGTTGGTTGTTAGTAAACTACCTTAGAGCTGTCTTCTGAAACTAACCTGGGAATTCTGTGAGAGACACAGTAAGAGATTGTACAGTCCTCTGACTAATGTCTCCTTTCCTCAGGAGTCCTCTTATGCCAGACTTCAGACTGCAATGGTTTTTGTACTTCCATGCTCTGCACTACTTTAGGTCCCATGTGTTGGGGTGTGCTAAGGACATGTCTCTGATATGACCCAAACCACATGGCCCAACCCAAACAGATGGCACAAACCACTTGGACTTTGAGGACTAATGGGCTATGGCATCCTGGGGACTCTGGGTGAATTCTGAAGGACCTGGAGAACTCTCACGGCTCTAAGCAGATGGGGAGGCAGTGTGTACTGAGTGCCCCATGCTTGGGTACCTAGCAGGGTGAGGCAGATTTGAGTCTTAAGTTTTCCTGGGAATCTTGCTGATAGCTGGAATGCCTGTGACAGAGCAGTGGGTGCCTCCTTCTCTCTGCTTTAGATGCCTCTAAACCTCTCTAGTGAGGTGACAAGTAAAAAGACTGACTTTTGTCACATTAACAGATGACACTTGCACATTTCAGGCTTGGTAGCTTTCCTGCATTTAGTTCACAAAAGGCTGTTTGGTTCCTCCCTGGAAAGCAAGGTGTGGAGACTCTTCTCACCAGCATTCAGGAACACTGAGTCTTGAACAGATTCCCAGATCTGGTTCTGGGGTGAAGCTGCAGTTTATTCTGGTGGACAGTCATTCCTGCTCACCTGGAAGTACAGGACAAAACACAACATCTGCCTTAGTTCCTTCAGTAAGATTCTAGTCTTAAGTTGGGCCCACTGGGTTCTTTGCCAATACAGAAACAAGTTCAAGCTTCAAGAGGGGCTATGAGGCTGAAACTCAGTGGAAATGAGGCTGACACTAGTCAGACAGCCCCTGGCCATTTTGTTCCAGATCCATCTGCCTCTAGCTACCATGTCATCAGCCAGGGCTTTCATCCTTATCACAGACCTGTTCTGGCACAGTGGGTCTCTGGGGAAAAATCAACCTCAGTCATTTTCTTTCCATACCAAGTTCTTAGTTGGTCATAACAGACCATGGGAAGACGGTTCCTATGAAAGGCTTTGCTGGTAATTGGCATTGTGTGCTTGGATGTTTCCCTCCAGGAGAGGTCCTAAAATTGGTATAGAGAAAACCATCTTTTTGAAGAAAAGGGTGGGGTTTCTGCCTCTGTGAGCTTGTTCTTGGGGTGCTTTGTGTACAGCTGAGTATTTCTTGCTGAGCACTGACAGCAGTAGCTGTTTTGTGATGCTCTACCCAGAAACTGCTTGAAGAAGAATCTGAGTGACACCTCTTCTTGTTGCAGAGTGAAAGAGCTCAGCCCTCACAATGGAGCTGGCGAGACACAGAGCGAGATGGAGACTGAGTATGAGGTAGCACAGATCTGCGAGGAAAGCTCCAGCTTTTTATACAATGTATGTGTGTGCAGTGGGCTGGGCAGATCTCAAAGCTGGGAACAACCTGCTGTTCTTACTTGGGCTGTTTCTTGCAGCTCTCCAAGGATGAGGAGGATCTCTTTCCACACATGTTCAGCCTGCGTGAAGCTATGACTCAGATCAGTGAATGGGAGGAGAAAGCTGGAGAGCAGCTTAGGGAACTGAGACAGGTATGTGGAAGAGGCAAGCCCAGCCCAGGCTGCCTTCTACAAATGACAGCCCCTTGCTGGGGGCTGTACTGTGAGGTGCTGTCAGTGGGGTTACTTTTTCTACCTCACTACCAACTCTTTGCAACATTTTAACCTGAGGCATTTCAGTGCTTGTGACCAGCTGGTGTCCTTTCCAACTAGCAACCTCTACTTAATGCTGAAGAGCACTGACTGGTATTGGGCTGTAGGAGCTCTCAGCTCTGGCCCAGATTTGAGGAAACAGGTTGAATTTCTAGAAAGTCAGTTTCTCATCACTGTTATTCTTGTGAATGTAGAAAATGATGACTGAATTTGACTACCTCCTGAGAATGACAGAGCAACCAGACTATGATCTTGAGACCTTTGTGAGCAGAGCTAAGGACTTTGTAGAGGAGAGCAGAGAAAACCTTCTTGGTGTCAGAGGTAAGTTTGTTTCTGTCACTAATGTGGGGAACTAGGAACCCCCACGTGCTTGGCACTGGTGTGTAAAGCTGCCTTGAGCAGAGTGCAGTGCCCACCAAGAGCAGGTGGAACTAAGTTTTGACTGGTTCTAGGTCCCAGTGCCATGTTCTAGGGATTCATAGGGATTTGCCCACTGTTTCTACTCCTGTTTTCATGGCTATCAGCCCTTAACACCCATCCAAGTGTCTGCCAGGCATATATTGAGATGTCCTGGCTGCCAGCACCCCTGTTTGTTGTGTCTTTGCCTTAATTGTTTAACAAGCAAGAAAATTCTTCTACCTGTTCAGTTCTGCTCCAGTTTGGAGACTTCCCAGCAGGAGGGTGTTGGGTCCCTGAGTACTCCCTGTCTTGTTTGGACTTTGCTGGTCAAAGTGGTGGGGGGGGGGCAGCAGAGTGACAGCTACACAGAACAGGGGCACCAGTAACTGCCATCCTTCTGCCACTGCTGCAGTAACCTGGGCTTTGCCATTACAGCTGGCATGGCCTTTCTTTTAAGGCTGAGGGATTTGCTCTTGTAAATGGAGTCTGAAAGCTCTGGTATCAAAAGGAATTGTTCACCAGAAGTAGTGACCTCTTCTTAAATAGCCCAAAGCTGAATCCCTCCAGTCACCATGCAGAAGTGGTGACAAGATCAAAGTATATAAATGCCCTGCTACCCTCTGCCTTCTAGACCAGGGAAATCTCATCCTCTGGGGTGGCTGGGTTAGTGGTATCTAGTTTGAGCTGCAAGTCTTGAAATTGAGTAGAAATGAAGAAATACAGCTGAAGAGCTTTGTAGGACCAGGCAGGATTTGTTCTTGCCCAGTTCCCTTCCCTTTGTGGACCCTGCTGAGTGGGACAGCTGGCCTGGGGGTCAGCTCAGCTTCCAGGCCTGTCACTTTGTCACTGGCTTGCTTTACAGAAACACTGGATGCCCTGGGGACTGCCATGCAACTGGAGGAGCAAGCCAGCAAGCAGATGAGCCAGCACAGGCCTTAGTGAACACAGCAGACCTGGCTCACAAGCAGTCTTCTGTGTCTCCTGCGTGTTAGTTGGTTTGGTCATCTAACTTACTCCAGATGTGGTGTGTGCGTGTGTGTGATGTGCCTGAAGGCAGGGAACATGGCAACCTCTCTTTCTTCATGGACTATCTGTGTGCTAGAAACACCCCCTCCAAGGCTTGGGGAGGGGAGTCCTTAGAGTGTGTCCAGCATCTGGCCCTTTGCTGGTGAGAGTGGTGGTCTCCGATAGAACTACACACACAAGTGTAACTTTCTACTGTGTATATAACCTTGCTAGATGTGCTTGAAACACTGCAGAACTGTTGCCAGTCTGGCTTTCTAGAAAGAAAAGTTATATGTAACTATAAAAAATCAGAATTTTAAGAAGTTTGATAAATAAATGTTCAAATAAATGTTCCTGGATTTAATGATTTTCTCTTCAAAATATATTTCTTGCTGATCTTAACAGCTCCTAAAGCTTGGGTAGGGTTGTGGGATCAGCTGATTTCTTGGATGAAGCTGCTTCTTAAAGTCTTTATGCTCAGTCTTTACAGTGAGACAAAATCTGGTTTAAATGATTTTAATGTTGAGATCCTGCTGGGTCAGACTTGCCTAGCCCAGGGGCAGCTGGTTTAGAGGGTACCTGTCCTGCCCTTGAACAAAGCTCAGCAGGTAGGGTGTGCCTCAACTCTTATGATATCAGGTAAGTAGGAAGGGCCCTGTGAGACACCCTTGTACCCCTGGAGTTTGCTCAGCTTTGAAGAGCCCCCTTCACTTTCCCCCCCCTGCACCCTATGTACATTTACATGTTCAGTACCCCCAAGAATCTGTATTTGAGGGCAGAAGTCCCCAGCAAAGTGCTGCCCTGGCCTTTGGGTGCAACCTGGGTCCAGATGCCCTTGCCCATCCTGTACCCTGGGCAGAGGGGCAGTGTGAGGGAGGACAGAGGGGAGGCAGGTGCTGCTGCCGCCCTGGGTCCTATTTGTTCAGCTCCTCCAGGGTTTGTCTCAAAGGGCAAAACTGCCCTGTGAGCACAGGCTGCAGCTCTACAAAATGTACCAAGGGCTCCTTCTACTCTTAGTTCCTTTTTCCTTTGGCTCTACCCTGATCTCCTGCTGCTTAAACTGCTTTCTGCCCCTGAAAGTAAAGGGTGGCATTTCAGTGGCTGTGCCCCAAGCTCTGCACCCACCTGTGGCTTGTGTCCTTGCCATGTCTCTGGAGCTGTCTGCAATACTGGAGGCTACTGCTGCAGCCTGCACTGGATCTAGTTTTGTGTACCAAGTCTCAGGACTTTCCTGGAAAAGGCAGCAAAAATTAGAAAGCTGCTGGGATCTGGGCCAGCAGCTAGGGTAGGGATACTTCAACTCCCCAGGCTCCTCCCCTAGAGCCAGGGCCCTTTGTGATCAACTGTTGAGGTGTGGGGCTGAGCACTTTAAGGGTCTCTGACCTACTCACAGCTGCCTCTGGCACATCCTCAGAGAAAAGGCTGTTCTGCCCTGCTGAGTTTGGACTAAAGCAAGGCTGTCCTGCTCTGCTTCAGATGTTACTACCTTTGGATTATCCAGCCTTGCCCAGAGGTGTCTTGGGGTGAGTAACTAAGGGCCTGAGTGCAGGGATCATAATCCTTGTTAGTTCCACCTGCCCCTTGCTTACCAATGTCCACATCCACTCCAGGAGCTATCGGCGGGGGGAACCTGAGGGGGAGGAGCTCAGGTCACCTCACACTGGCCTTCAGCTCACACTTCTGTTATCAAGCTCCCACTGCCACAGGAGTAGGAATGTGAGATTCCCTGTCTCAGGGCTGAGTCAGAGCCATTAACATCCAGAACACTGAGACTGAAGGTGAACATTTCTCAAAGGGGTCTTGGTTTATAGCTGGGGTCCTCATGCAAAGCTCAATTTCTTGTGGAAGAACCAGTCCTTACATCTGCAACAAACCCTCTAAAGGGGGTGTGTTTACCATGAAGTGCTGGAAGAGGGCGGGTCCTAGAGCCTTCCTCAGGCACTCCTCCACACAGGGAAACATGAGGACAAAACACTGCAACAGAAGAGAGAGATGGTGAGAAGGGAGGAGGGTGTGTGGCCAGAGGGTAGAGCTGCAGGGGTGATGTGGCTCCAGATAACCTGTCACATGAAGTGGGAATGATGGAATGGTTTATTGTTTTATGACCTTGCAGCTGTGCAGGTTTAGGCTACTTTCTAACCTTGCTTTTAGATAAAAGGAGCTAACTGAGCAAAACAAGAACAAAAAGGGCCTCTCAAGATAAGGCTGGTGCTGCAGTTCACAGCCTGGGCCAGAACAGCACCTTAAAGTGCACTGGC
Organism: Ceyx cyanopectus; assembly: GCA_013401355.1. Lineage (NCBI taxonomy): Eukaryota > Metazoa > Chordata > Aves > Coraciiformes > Alcedinidae > Ceyx > Ceyx cyanopectus. The sequence goes on from VYZU01051903.1 coordinate 26,871, forward strand.
CTTCCTCCAGCAGCCCCCTGCTCACAATCACGAGCTGCCAGTGCACAGGGACCCATGGGAGGAAACGTCTGATAATGAGCTCCTGGAACTGATCATAATAATTCTTGGGAATATATTGAATATGCATATTAGGGTTTATGAATATGTATGGTTTAGTGTGATAGATACCTGCTTGCTAACCCTTGGGTGTGCAAGGCAAGAGGGGTGATCCCCCTTGTACCCAGAGCTGCAATAAACATACCTGCTTTATAACCTTTCATGGGTTGTAAAGGTTGATTTCACACACAGCAGAGAGACACTGTTCCCCCCCTTTAGTGGCAGTTCTACTGCTGGCACTTCATGAGTCAAGAGGAACTCAAGCCTCCCTTGTTCCCACCTTCCCTGACATCTGGGGAAAGTTTCAGTGGAAAGATGGCAGTAGGTGGCAGGGAGCTCACCCCTGTGCATATCAGGAGGGTTACAAATCCTCCTGAGCTGCCTGGTTCTCAGCCTTTCCCAGATACTGGCACCATGGTGCTGCCCTGAGGATGTTCCAGGGGCAGAGACAAAACTCTTCAAGCAGCAGGACCAAACAGCCTGTTCATAATTTCCTGCTAGTGTCTTGCTCGAGGCAGTGTCTTGGTTAGTGCCTCTGCTTGCTGCACATAGCAAGCCTGGAGGTGGAAGAGGGGCCAGGGCCACCCTGTGGCAGGGTGGGGGGCAGGAGGGGACAGACAGGAGGAAAGATGGCTCTCTCCTGAAGGAATAATCACTCTTGCCTCTGAATGAGCCTGTGTCTGCTATGCTGAGGGAAAACCCCCCAGGGCAGGGGGCCTTTCTGCTCAGGTGCTCTGGGAGCAGACCCTGTGCTATGATGTCTGCTGCTGTTTTCCACCAGGCTCACCTCCAAGGAGATGCTGGCCTGTCTCTGGCTGACCACATGATCCAGGTTCCCCACTGCAACCATCAGGCCATGTACCACATTCAGCTGGATCAGCTCTTCAGCCACTTCTGCTGACTCCTTGGCTAATATGCTGCAAAGAGATGCTCCGTGTGGGGAAGAAGCACAGACCACAGTGACTGGGCTTCTTGGTGTGACACCCCCCGACAGAAAATGCTGTGTTCCTACCCTGCACCAACAGACAGAGTCTCATATAAACAAGAAATTGTGCATTGATCAGCAATCATTCCACTTGTGGGCTTGCTGAGAACCAATTGTTAATCATTAAACAGAAGCTTCGCAGAGTGTATGAAAGTCCAGTAAGTTTCTTGTGTGACCGTAAGAAAACCCAAGGCTCAAACACCATCACCATTATTTTGTGAGCACGTCTCTGGCAGACACCCAGACACGCCAAGGGAGTTTTGTCACCTGCCTTCCCGTGAAAGTGTTCTGACAGCACCCCCTTGTGGACAGTGAAGGCAATTCATACCGAACGGACCGGTTTTAGTACAAGCAGCTCGATTTCCTTCGGGATTCTGCAGTCAATCGTGCAGGCACGATGTACCGGCCTCGTACAGGAGGGCTGGCAGACCTGGATGGTCAGCCAGAGGGAAGAACCAGGGGTGAATGGGTGAATGCTCCCTGGAACACGTCCCAGTCCTTTCCTACCAACAGGAATCTGCTTCTTTAAAGTCCATTTTATGCTCTTGTAAATGTTCCAGAGGTTCTTACCCAATGGCTTTTGCTGCAGCTGCCTGCTGAATGTGCACCAGCACAGGCTCCCTCAGCCGAGGTGCGGTTGGGTCTGCGTGAAGAACATTGGGAAGGTGAGAATGATGCCTTGAAACAGTTCTAGGATGTTAGAAGGGCGAGTAGGTGGAGTTACACTGCTGGCAAGACAAGACACCAGGAGACACCCCAGGGAAACCCTTATCAGGTGTGAGTGGTGCCCATGGTAGCACAGCCAGAGCTCAGAGACCCCTGGGCTATCAGGTCCTGCTCTGCTGAGTCGGGGGAGAGGAAACACCCGGGGCTGTATCATCCTCACCCTGCAGCCCTCAGCGTGTCTGTCTCTGGGGTCCTGCCTGTCGCGATAGCGCTACCGGCAGCCCTTGATGGAGCACCCCTTGCCTCAGGGGCCCTGCACCTCCCTCCCTACGAGTCAGGGCCGCGGCTGAGCCCTGCAGGAGGAGGCAAGGGACAGCCTAGGAGAAACCCGCCGTGGTAGCCCCGGCTGGGCACCGGGAGGCCGCGGGAAGCCCCCAGCTCTTACCTTGGGCGGTCTCCTTAAGGGCGGCCATCGCTTTCTCCTCGGGTGGCATTAGGAACGCAACCAGGCCTCGAAGAAGCGCCGGCCGAACCTCTAGGGCCACCAGGGCCCTCAGCAGCTGGGTGGCTGCGGGACAGAGGAGCCGCTGTCAGCGCGGGGAGCGGGGCGAGGACTTAACCGCCACTTGTTGCGGTGAGAGCTCCGCGGGCGAGAGGCGACCGCGGCCACCTCGGGAGGACAGCGCTGAAAATTAGGGCATAAACAATCCACAGCACACTCATTCTGTTTTTGACTACAGAAAAGGCAGCTCCGCCGAAGCAGAGCCTCAAAAAATTTCTCAACACTCGTGCCTGTTTCCCTCCACGGAAATCTTTAGTAAAAGGCGAAAGATTTATACGATTTGAAGAGAAACCAGAGTATAACGCTAAGCTCGCCCCCGCCGACGCTGCCCGCCTGCCACAAGCCCCATACGTCAGGGCGACCAACCCCAGATACCCCGACTGTCTTCCGCACCCCATCGC
>VYZU01052066.1:6301-22023 GCA_013401355.1 Ceyx cyanopectus
GCAAGTCACAGTGTGAAGTTGTAAAACTGATTTTTGATCACAGGCAGACCTCACTTTTTATAGATAGGTTTGTCCACAAACGGAGGCAAAAGGTTAATTGAGGTTGCATACCTCAATATATTATGTGCATTTCACCTCTATAACACAGTTAATTACTGAAACACTGTAGGTTGTTTTTTTTTATATCTGGTATGATTAATTTCTAAATGCAAAGGTATTTACTAAAGAATCATTAAAGTGTATTCTCCAAAGGAAAATAGATATGTGATCCTGGTATGTGGCTTTGTTCACCAAAGTGGGGCTGTATGAATTAGCTGAAAGAAATGACTCCAGCAGTCTGTTCTCAAAGCAAATTTCTCAGATGCAGGATTGATACAGGACATACCTTGCTTGATTTATTCTATCCTTTTGGGAAATCATTTCAAATTGGTCAGGTTTTCCTATAGTACTTAGTTGTCCACTGTTGTGCCTATAATGCCTGCTTTTATTAGATGAGCTGTATAATTAAAAATAAAAAGGAAAAAAACCCTTGCTTTTCCTCCCCATTAAGCAGTCTCCATTTCCTCCCCCCTCTGTCCTTCTGTGTTGCTGTTAAAAAAAAACTAAACTAAAATAAATTTAGCACCAGTCAGTATAAACAAACATCACCTTTTACATAAATCCCATAATTTGTACTTTATAGCAAGGCATCTGTTACCAGTGTCTTGGGGTAGACTTGGCTGAGAAGAGTGGACATCTTCCCCATCAAAGGTGATGTGCAGGGAGTGTAGAAAGTCTTTGAGCAGAATACCTCGCTCTACTCTTGTCTCACAACCTGAGGAAAGTTGTTTCCCTCGCAGACGCAGCCTGGGATTGTTCCAGTAAAATCAGGGAGGGTTTCTGAGGAGGAGGTCACACCTTCATAGCAAGTGCCAACTTCTTCATCTTGCCACGAGGTACCCAGCTCTGACACGAGCTTGCTGCTTTCCTTTTCATCCTCATACACTCGTGTTCTCTAAAGCTGTGTTGGTTTCTGACCAGTGTGGACATTTGTGTAGATACTAATCCAGCAGCTGATGAGGACATACTGGGATGACAGCACTGGAAGACTCGAGGGAAGCTCAGTTCAGGGTAAAATATCCCAGGGTATTACACTGAGCAAGGCCTAACCAGAGGTTGAAATCAAATATGAAAGTGCTCAGAAGCTTGTCACGTGGTCCTCGGCAGGGCTTCAGACACCTCTTTCCATGGTGCAGTGTCAGTTATCTCCATTTTGCAGTGGTATACACATGCTGGGTAGAGTAGATATTTCAAGGCAGTAACAGGCAGTCCACACCCTTTGATGTTACAGCTTCATGGCCACATTCTCACTCCTGAGAGGCTGGCACAGCTCCTCCACACTCTACAGTAGCAGCAGAGGGTCTGCCAGGCATGTATTTTCCCAGCAATTTTTAATTCCATTTAGTGACAACAGTTCATTACCACTTTGCTCAAAACAAAAGGGAAACTGGTACAGAATGCTCAAGAATTTGTAAGAATTTAATGTTTTTATCTAAGAACACTATTAATTTGTAAATATATTTATAATAAAAAGGGGTTTTTTTCCCTATATAATGCCAGGCATTTAAATAAGCTGATGATAAAGATTACATTTTATCCTTAAAGACTGATACTCCAATCGATATGAATGTGATACTCTGGAATTAAACAGCAACAGGGTGGTGAGTGCTGAGTCCTGGTCCTTTACAATGCATCAGGTAATCTAGAGGTGTTCTGCCATGCAGGGTGCATTGCACTGAATCACACAGATTTGCTTTCCTGCTTGTTTTCTCCCTCCAACAGAAGAATTTTGAAAGGCACTGGATGCCTGACATTTTCCTAGGACTGTAATGAAAGTCCCAAACAAACAGAAAAGATTGCTTTGAAATAAGTGACCATTGGAAATATTAAAGGTAATTAACATATCATTTTGATATGATTATTTATGTAATGTCAGGGAGGCTTTTTTGACTTGATAGGTCCTGCCAGTTATAATACTGGTTTTGATGTCATGTCTCTAATGTGCACTTGTGTTAGCAGCCTGAATATCTTAAAAACATTGCATTTTAAGAATCTGATTTTATTGCCATGTAAAAAGTTTTCTTGTAATCTTCACCTTTACCCCTTAAAATTGCCTTAGAACAATCCAACCCACCCACCCAAAGGCAGATATGCATCCTACTGCAACCTGCTTTAAATGAAGATAAGGCTGGCTTAAAAAGATGAAAAAAAGTGTTTTAAACCTGAAGTCTACACCTGGGATGAGCTTATCCAATATTTATACAGAATGCAAAATCATTAGCTTTTCATATAATAACACTTTACTTCCTAGAAGTCAAACACAGTGCGTAAATGTCACGATATTTTCCCTAACAGCTTCATTGGCTGTGTGAATAAATTCTTACACACCATGTCATAGAAAATGACTTCTACTTTTTGTACAAGTAGAATCTCCTTCTCAAAATATAAAACTGCTGCAAGGCTGAAATGAGTATTTGCTTCTTATGCCAACTAATTGGCTACCTATCTACTTGCTCTAGCAGAGTTTTCTGTCGGAAATGCTAAATTCATTTCCAGTCAATGCTGAAAACTGATTTCTGGTGGAAAAACTGCTGAAGCACTTGCATTAAATTGCTCTGTTTCTTAATACCTAGACTATTGGAGCAAAAATGCACGTTATCTATTCAAACTGCTTTGTTTCCCCATGAAATATGAGAATTCAGGGCAATGCAGAGCAGGAGTTATTTACCTTACAGAATTGGAGTCCTGTTTTACATCTGAAGTGTGCTATTGCTGTATTGTCCAACACCAGCCTAGATGAGGGTTCAAAATTAAAATCAATACTCCAACATTTGCGTAGCATTACTGCCTATTTAAGTGTAACCCAAAACATTTTTCTTAAGAAAACCAGAAAAATATACCTATTTTAAATTTATTTTTTTTTTTCCCTTGCTTCTCCCTGTACAGGGCAAAAGGAGATCTTTGTAAAAAGTAAAGCACTAGTAAATAAAGAGTTAAACTGAAGGCAGGCTCACTGGTTTGTTGAGATCTGTCAGAGTCTGAGTGGCTGGCTACATATCTGTCTCAGGAACAATAGCTACCTGTATTCTGCACGGACTGCTGGGCAGGCACTAGCAATCTGGAGAAGGTCTGCCTCTGTTAGAGGCTTTTTAGTGGGAATCCCTAATGACAGCCCTACTTCTCATTGGGGGAGGGAGAAATCTTGTCTACTCTGTTGATAAGGGACAGAGCTTTGATCATTTTCATTCAGCCTTGACTTGGCCTGAGGTTTAGGTTCCCAGTCCTGAAGTCAGCAGGCTCTCTTTTCTCCCACACGCACACGCAGCCACAGCCACACTCACACACACCCCTGTGCTGGGCTGTGCAGGCAGATTAGTGTCACGGCTGGAACTGAGGCACAGAGCAATAAACATAGCAGAACCAATCTCCATGGTGGCAAAAGGGGGCACTGGAGGTGACAACAATGGAGAAGGATCTTTCTTCTGACAAGTTTTAGGTAAGAGAGAATATTTATACCCTCAGCCGAGTATTTTATAGCCTTCTAAATTAAGTTCGAAATTGTTAGGTTGCAAATGTGCCTTGTTATAGAAATATTTGAGTTTATGGCTGTATCCAGGCTGTTACTAGCTTTTCAACCTGTAATTGCTGTGCTTTGTCTTACCAGAATGATTGCAGAAAGCAGGCAGGGTTTTTTTTTTCTGTGGAACTGGTGGCTACTATAGTTACGTTCATATAAATATAACGTTTGTAACATTTGCCTTTTAAAAATTAACTGTGAAGTTTCATTTTGGCTGTGTTAAAATTTTGTTTAGCTATAATAAAGATCCATGTCTGACAAAATGTTGTGTAGCTGATAGCACACATGCAATATTAAAACAGTGCTTCCTCAACCCTAATTTGTAATTATTTTTACACCCTTAACTGCACTGGGGTCAAAGAGTTTTAAAAATTAATGAGGTTCCCCGCTGAGTTCAAATAGTATAATCTACATGAGTTGTTGCTGCAGAGGGCTGAAATTATTTCTGCATATTTTTAATTAAGTGGAGAATTTTTGTTTCAATAGATTGCTTTTGAACACTTCCCTTTAAATGTCAGTTTATGCAACCTGCAGCACGAATGGCATGACGATCCGATTTTAATAATGACAAATTGAGTGTGGGAAATAAAGAACATACAGTGACAATACAACAGAAACATTTGCTGGATATATTTTCTGTTTCCTTGTGTTAAATTCCCGCGGCTGTGATCCCCCTCACCTATTTACTAATAACTACTGCTCTAGGGAGACAAAAACCAGCAATACCTAATGCTTTGTGTGAGATGGGAGTAAGAGGTTACTGATATGTTTGGATCATTCAAAAGAATTGCTGGAATACTTGAAAATATACATGCAACTGTATGAAAAGAGGCTGTAAAAATGAATTCATGTGCTATCCCTTTTCCTGGAAATGCTAGACAGATAATATCACCAGTGCTCCCAGAAAGCAGAATTTGCTGAAAATCCTCAAATGGAAAGACTGGGAAGGAAAGGGGGAGGAAACTGTTTACTATGAAATTTCCATTTACTATCGGGATAATGACAAAGTTTCATATCAGGAGATCTAAAGCCTTGTTTGTTATTTATTTTCATCTCCAGTGCATTTTGTTGAAATGGTAAACATTTTAAAGCTGAATATATTGTGCTCAACGCTAAAGACGAGTCTCCTATTTGCAAGACCCACTCTGAGCTTCCTGTGATATATTGTTATGTAAATATGGTGCAGCACGGGAAAGCAGCACTATGGAGATTCAATTTACTTTGAAAGTTGTTCATTATGGAAGGGATGAATGTTATTTATTGGATGTGAATCAAAGACTAGAAATGACTTTTTCACTGTGAAGTCTATTGTGATGGGTGCAGCGTGATCTAATCTTTTTAATTTTGGCTTTCACACCAGTGGAGATGAAAAGACATCTGAGCTCATTTATTGGTTGCTAAGTCTTACTGGAGGCCTAAGGACCATTCTTGGTTGCTATGGCCGATCTGACCTCAATCTATGCAGTTTTAGGGACTTAAGAAATCCCTTTTTTATTTAGGAGCATGTACCTTGATTTATGTCCAAAATTGTGCCTGAATGTCTTTGTCTACAAGTGATAAATGGTGGTGTACAATTCATCAGTTCTTACAAGTAAACACTGCTGTCCCACTAAAAATATGTTTTGTTCTGAGTTAATGGTATGGAACAAGCCAGTCTCCACAAACTGCTATCTTTTATTGTAGAGAGCCACTGAAACTTGGAGCAAAGTGAAGGAAATTGGCATTCATCTTCTCTGCGATTAGCATTTCATTTGTGCTCTCTGGTGATGAGACTGTACGTCAATTGACAATGAAAGGCTAGCACTGTGTTTCCCTGCTTGAATATAGAATTGATCAATTATGAATTTGTTTATTCTGTACAGATATTAAAAAGTCAGGAACATGATTTCTTATGCTGTTTGCCTGCCATTTCATTATTACTAACTGGTAAAGTATTTGCAGTCAAATAAACTGTGGCTTGGCTGTAGGAAATTCCCAGTTTCTTACAAGTTCCTTGTATTCAAGTAATATGTTTGCTACTACTAGACATGTACTACTTGTGTAGTTCTTAAATGGTGCTTAGTCTTTCATATATATTGGAATTTATTTCAGTAGGAGCTTTTCCAGGAGGTAATTGAGAATATAGTGTAGTTTTTATAATACAAGCAGTAATAATTTTGTTGCATTGAAATTGCTGGTAGTCATTCAGTGTAGGTTGTACATACACCGAGCAAATGTGATCCTGAACACACAATGGTAGAAGCCAAATCTTTTTCTGGTTTCTTTGATAGGGTTTGGGGAGCTTTTTCTTTTTGTTCTAATAGTAATAAATAGTTTGTTGCTATTTAAATAAATCAAACTATATGGAGCTGGATGTTAATAAGGCTTATACGAAATTTGCTACCGTAGATTTACTAATCCAGAGAAGGAAAAGTCAGATCAATTGTTCATCTTAGTACTTGACAGTATTATAAATGTATTGCTTAAAAACACAAAGCTCTTGCTTTTAAAAAATGTAAGGAATAGAATCCTGTAATAGAGTCCAGTATAGCTAGGTACACGTGGAGCAAAAATATTTCTCAATTACATTCATTTTTTAAGCTACTGTAGTAAAAGTAGTATTTTCTGAAGCCCTTTTTATCCTGTTTTGTTTTAATAGCTTATTTTTTAATAATGGGCTACGGTGAGGCTTAATATTTTAATTGAGCCCACTGAGCTAATTTTTAGTCTTCCTAAAGTGCATTTTTAAAATTGGAGTCTAAGAGATGACAGATTGTCCCAGTATATTCTGAAGATGATAACTGCTACAGGAATAAATTCTCAGAGAGATGGAATTTACACAGGTTTCTGTAACTACTGAGTTGCTTTTTAGCATCAGATTGATAGCAGAATGTGCAGAGGCAGTTCCTTGGGGCTAGTTCACAATAGTGCTACTGCTTCAGGGCTTTGAAAAGTAACAGATATTAGTAGTTATTGCTAAATATAGTCTGTGATACTACTTAACAGAACTAACCTGGATGTTGTTCTTGTGAAGGTGCCTTTTGTCCAGGGTTCATAGACTGCCTGCTTTATACAGCAAGAAACTGTGAAACCATTCCTGCACACTTGGAAGTAGACATATTTAGTTAGATAGTTATTAATTAAAACACTACCAAGGAAAAAAAACCCTTCTAAATGTTTTAGAAAAAAAGAGATTTAGAAATACTAATCAGAAACAATTTATAATGACTATGATGGTATTTCAGTGCTCACTATTTGTTTCTGCAAATGTATGGAAAAAATAGGTAGTTCTTTAATCTTATGAAAAAAAATAATTTGATAGTAGAAAGATTAAAGAAGTTTTGTTGAAGGATGTATGTCTTTGATCTTTTTCACACCTGTATTTAACTGATTTCTGCATACATAGGCAGAAACTACTTTTGGAGTAAGGATTTGTAAGGATTAGGACACAGAGTATGTTATATTTTGGTCTTCTAAATACAAGTATATTAATTGAAATACTCGCTTCAGGATTCCAGAATTCTACTGAAAAGAAGAGAATACAGACAATTTTTTAAATTTTTTTTTCAGTAGTGCATTATACAACAGAGTTGATTAACTGGCAAAAATGTCACCATTACCTCAGTGAGTACAAAAATGAGAAAAGAAAAACCATCATTGCATTATTTTTTGACTCCCTTCATCCTATGAAACACGTATTCTTTACTAGTTTTGATTTCTGTAGCAGACTTTCCATTTATGAAATTTAACATACATAAGATCCATCAAATCACAAATTGTTGCAGGAAAATATTAAATATTTATAAACTTCTTTAATATCAGTGGTCATCTGTGAATAATCAATATTCTTTCTTGTCAACAGCTGCTTTGTTGACTAACATATAGTCTAGGTTTAGAAATAAAGGTGTAACAGTGGAGAAACCTGTAATATTGCTCTTTAAAAGGCATGATCTTGCATGTAACCTTGTCAATAACATGTATATATTTGGATATATTCGCTGTGGATTCCTCTCTCCCTTGTGTTATTCATGAGATCTGTGCATGTTCTCTCACATGGACACACAGTGACCAAACTGTGACATGTAAAACCAATTCTCATGACTCTTTGAATTTTGGATGAAACCAAAACTATGCACAAACAAATTTCTGTAAGGTACACTTAGTTTTGTTTGTGACTTTACTCCACTCCAGGTTATAATATGTCATATACTGGTAAAATAGTGCTGAGGAATTGTTGTGGGTTTTTTTTTTTCTTTGAATTTTCTGGCAGCTTTGGCACACCTCACATGTTGGGGATACCAAATGAGGTAGTTCCCAGATGAGGTCTGGTTTACTCAGCCTAATCTTGCCCCTGGCCACAAATGGCTAGAGAGTTATCAATGGTTCATTGAGGAAAAAACCCTTGGTTTCTATTCCTTTCACCGAGGAAAACTGAGTCAGCCACCTGAGCATAGGCTGCTGTCTCTCAAGAGAACACCATGTATTTGTCTCTATCACTGTCATGCATTTGTATTTGCTTAATTGGCCTAAGGCTAGAAATATATACTCAGTTACCTGGCATACTTTGTCAAACATTGTCTGACTGTCCATGGGACTTTATGTTCTTGTCTCTTGTGAGGTATCTTATTGACTAAAGTCTCGTGGAGAGAAGAAGTAGGGTCTGGGTGACTTGGGTAGTTTTTATTTTACCTGCAGAAAGAACTTTTACATCTGTTGCTGAATGGTAATAGCACAAATAGCACAAACCCTTTTAACATCCAGTGATTGACCCAGATGTCATCACTACACCATCCCTCTTCTTCCCTGGACATCTTTCCCATCTTTGCTATTGTCTGTATGTCACTCTGCAGGCTGCAGATGCTTGAAAAGAGAGTAATTTGGATTTAATAATCCATTGCTCATTCACAGTCTTCCTGTACACTTAATGAGATAGGGATCCTATCAAAAAGAGAAAAAAAAAGGTATTTGTATAAGTAAACACAGCATCAAGCGATCCAATTCTGAATTCATCACCAGCCTTAATTTTGGCAGCCCTGCTATTGTTTGTTTGATAATTTTGCAGCCATTATAATAATATTTAAGAATAATTTTTGTGTGTTTATGTATCGTGTGTGGTCAATTTACAGTTTGTGACGGCTTTGGATAGCATCCATTTTGTTGAAATCAAGTGGCAACCAGAACCAACCCTCAAGGTTGTCTAAATATGATTTCCCATATTGTTTTGTTTGCTGTAAATCAATAGATTCTTCCAGAGCCCAGCTGAGTGCGAGCAGTTTGCTTTATCTCTCTCTATCAATTTAATCATCTTCAATCATCCTTATGACGCTATGGACCAATTATATCAAATATTTTCAGGCCTCAAATACAGGTTCTCTCTCAAAATACATGGAGGACGTAGTTACCATCCCTTCTGGAGATCTTTTATGGGAAGCTGCTTAGTAATTGGATTCTACTTGAATTCTGGGCTAAACTAAATACCTCTCCAAAAGGTGTGCATGCAGATGGTTGCAGTGAATCACCTGATGCAGGGTCACCTGCTTAGCGACTTAGTGATTGTGTGCATGAAGGAGCAAGCAAGAGCCTTTGAAACAGCTTAGCTGACCCGGGCCAGCCGTGCCACCGAAAGCTCTGGTCCTGCCTCCTCTTTGTTGTAGAAATGACTTCTAAAGCTTTGCTGATCAACTGAAAACTAATCTTTCTTTTCTTTTGCTGGTCGGGTTAGTTTTCAGACAGATCAATCACCTGATCCGCCTGACTGCATGGCTGCTCACGCCTCGCTGTCAGCACCAGAGGCAGCTGTAATGCGGCACAGGGCTGGAGAGGGCAGGTCAGCCCTTCTGGCAGGGGCAGTCCTGGGGCTCCACAGTGTTTGTGGAAAAGCAGCTCTGACGCTGTTCCTCTTGCTCCTTCACTTTTGGGAGCAGAAGCCACCTGCCTGGCTGATTTGGTCAAATAGCGTTGTGATTAGGATGCTTTTCTTCTCTGAACTTGCATCTTGAAAGGGAGCAGGTAATGGTGTTTCTTGCTCTGGACTGGTAGTGTTGTTTCTTAAAAAAAAAGATCAGACTGTAGGTCAGTTTCTTAGATAAAGATTTTATTCCCTTAAACCTGAATAAGAACGGAGACCCCCTTGAATTCCAGATTCAATTCTCAGTGCTCTCAGTGTGCCATCCTGTGATTGAATTGCAAGCTCCCTGCTAAAATTGATAGATTACATTTTCCAGAGGTGTCTCGTACCTCTGGGCATTTTTCTCTAGCCCATCAAAGTATTTTCTTTAGCTTCTTTTGCTTTTGCAGCCTGAATAGTCTGCTGTTATTGATTACATGGGTTCCAGCCCTCTCCTTTAAAGAGGTAGAAGTTTGCACTTTCTCTGTGGTTATTCCTCAAGCACTTGTACAAAATCATCTTCATCTTCAATAGCAGCTGTCATCTTCCTCTGGGCCTGCAGCATCAGAAAATGGTGGCAGTTTATTCATTGCTGAGGGTATTGACTTGAATCTGAAGAAAACCATTTGTATAGTGTTATTTTCAGCTTTTGGCATTAAACTTTTAAATTTTGCTACATCAGCTATCCTATATAGGCAGCAAGGTGATCTCTGCAAATAATTTGTGTAACAATCTTCATTACTGTTTAATATCTTCTTCAAAATCTCAGTTCCTGTTCTTGTGTCTGGGCCTTTGAATCTGGGACTTAACAAGACTTTCACTTGGCCACCAGCTGGAAACTGTAGGTTTGGAAAATGAACTCACTGGAAATTGAACCAGGGATTCTGTCACTGATGAAATACAGCAAATTGAAAGGGAGTGAGACTGAGGCACTGTTAAGTTTCTCTTTCAAATAAGGTGATCAGCCTGGTGTGTCTTGCTAGGGTTGTTGCATTGGCCCAGATGGGAACTGTATTGTCCACTATCAGGGATTTGAGCAGACTGTGCCTTTCTATGATGACAGCCCAAATTCACACTTAACAGTGAAAAGCAACAGACATTGGGGAGAAAATAAAATCCGTAACACTGAGTGTTATTGACCCATAAATTATGCTTTTGAAAAGTTTTCTTGGAAAACAAATTACTAGTAGGTTGAAGTGCACGATTTTAGAAAATTGCTTTCTGGAGGAAGGAACTATTAAATGGTTTGGACACAATTTTTTTTCCAACATGAATAAATGTGTACTGATATTGTAGAAAATAACAGTCTTCATAAGAAGAAACTTGTGATCACTATATCTGCATTCAGTATATTGGTTCAAACTTATTCTTGCACAACCTGACGTGTTTTCTTTTAGTTCATCATCTTCCCTGTCCATGAAAAATCACTTAAAAACTGTTTGCCCTTATTCTTTATATTTAGAAATCCTTCACAACTCTAGATAAGATAAAAGTCAGTTATGCAAATACATTCTTGCACCATGGTACACATTTTGTCAGTTTCCTTTAGCATTTTCTGCTCCTCAGTGTCATCCAATGATAGGACAAGGGGCAACAGGTGCCAGCTGGAACATAGGAGGTTCCATGTAAACTTAAGGAGAAACTTTTTCCCAGTGAGGGTGGCAGACACTGGAATGGGCTGCCCAGGGAGGTTGTGGAGTCTCCATCTCTGGAGACATTCCAAACCCACCTGGTTGCATTCCTGTGTGACCTAATCTAGGTGATCCTGCTCTTGCAGGGGGGTTGGACTAGATGATCCTCCAAGGTGCCTTCCAAGCCCAAACATTCTGTGATTTAATTAAACACAATAGAAACAATAGCTAAGTTGTATCTATAACTTACACATTGAGAGTGTATATTAATATATATTCACATATGAGTCATGCTTGTGTAACCTCTAGACCTACCCACACCCACCAAAACTCCAGGTCTTTTCTGTAATGCATGGTTTAATTTTTCAGTAAGTTAACATTTCATATAGAGGTTGAAGGCTTAATACATTTGAAAGAAAAACAAACAAAAAAAAATCATATTGCTTCTGGTTTGTCAGGAGATCTGGCACACTGTGGGAACATCTCAGACAAAAACTGTCTGTAGGGCTTAATAGATACAAAGAGAAGGAGTCATGTTCAACTATTATTGCAGTAGTTCTCAGACAAGGAAGGATAGTCCTTCCTTCCTTGGAATTTCCACAGATTTTGTCACCTTTACTTGAGCACTTTTGTAGGCTCACTTGTTAGCAAGTTGGTAGCAATCTTTATGATGTTTGTTTCCATATCTGAGTGTGCCTGAGAGAAAGTCACATTTATTTTAATAACAATTTGCTGAAACTGAAATGAGATGAACTGGGTTTGATAGGGGAAGCCACACTGGGGGACAGTCTTGCTGGACATACTTGTGCCTTTTCATCAGAGGAATCCAACTTCTCTTGCATTTGATGAATCAGTTTTGGTCACCTGGTGACTCACAGTTGTCATATCAAAATGCCACTTTTTGGGTACTTCTAGTTGGGATAAAGGTGATGGAGAAGTTGCAGCAGGTAAAAAAAATTTAGCTTTTTTTTTTTCATTTGCAGACCATTTATTTATTTATTTTTCAGCACCTTCTCTCTATAAAACAAGCGATTGACAGTAGAAGGAGCATCATTCTATCTAGATGAACTAATTAAAGTAGATAAGTACCATGGACAAAAGGCTTTCCAAGTGTTTTTTTCCATCATAAGGAGCATCTTTCTTCCTAGATGAACTAATTGAAGTAGATAAGTACCATGGACAAAAGACTTTCCAAGTGTGTTTTTCTATCATGTGTATTGTTACGAATATTGAATATTTAGACTGATCTTTTCTTGCTTTTCTAAATTAATTTCCTACCACTGTAATCTACACTTTCCTAGAAGCAGGGAAGAGGGAGCAAGAATTGGAGAAGTGCTGCCTTTCTGTGTGCTGATCCTTCATCCTATCCCACTTAAGCATCTTTGGGGGCTGATAAAGGGAAGGACCTGGGATTTGGATCAGCATTTTGGTCTAGTCTGGGTACTGTGGTAAAGGTGATTTCTCTGTTTTCTATATGTCTCCATGCAATGAGAGGCCAGCAACGTAGACCTCAGCACTGCCACTGTCCTCCACCAGCTTGCCCATCCAGGTTTGGCTCCAGCTGAATCTGAAGACAGGATAGTGAGGCAGGCGATGCTGCTGTGAGGTTTCTATGGAAACAGAAGTGGGAGATGAGAGGCAACTAATAAGAGCTCAACTCAGCCAGCTCCTGGATGGTGATTTAAAAATATGGACTTTAAAAAATAACCCTTTACCTTATTTCCCCCCACCTAATCTTTGTTTCTGAAGAAAGGGATCAAAAGGCAGTGGGTTGCTAGCAGCAATGAATGAGAGTTCTCACTCCCTTGCATTCGTCTGCTGGCTGTCATGCAAGAGCTGTAAGCAGCAGTTTGCTAAAACTGCCTGCAGGCTTATAAAGTGTGTAGTAATTGCAATTTTTGGAGTAGAAGAAATGTGAACCACATTTTACAGGTGTTCTCCCACTTCCGTTTTTGTCCTTTTGAATGACACAAAGGTGCTTTCTAAAACACAAACTTACACTGGATGCTAACTGGCTGAATATCTGTGTATTTTACTTCGTGCAAAGGAGTTTGGTATGTTGTGCTCATATTACATAGAGGATCTAGGTCTCTTACTCCTTTTAGTCTCTTTTGTTTCTCTTTACCCAGCCCATCTGGGTAAAAAATTTAATTTTATAGACCCACAATGCTTAAAGAAAAATTGTTTAAAGTTTTTTCCAAGAAGGATCTTGGAGGAAAATTATTATGTATCAGTGTGAAAGGGAAATCTTTGTCAATCCTCTGTTTTGTTTAAATTGCTTAGAGTATTAAGAGTTTAGGAGGTGGGAAATTATGTTTGTATCAATTTCTTATATAAAATTGAAAACTGGTACAACAGGTCATAGTTGGTGTTCAGTCTGAATTTAGTGCATTCAATCTCATGCTGGATTGATTTTCCTGTTATGTTAACGTGCCTCTTGGATGCTTGTATTAACCTTTAGAATACAGGAACCAGATCAGATTGTGACTCAGCTTCTTAAACTTTTTTTTTTTATTTTAAATCTGTTGAGAATTAAAAAAAAAAATAAATATAACAGAAATAGAGACAAGAGAGGTGGGAGCTCCACAACTTTTTGATAAATGGCAGTTCCCATCCATGCTGTCCTGTCCCATCCCTCTGGCTCATACCTTAGAGATCCTGGGAAACCTGAGGTAGTGTGATCTGCCTTGTCTTGTTGCATGTGCACTGGAATATTCCCAATCTCCATATGGTCCCTGAAGTCTGATTTGCTCCCCAAGGTCACTTGTGTACCCGATGGGCATGTCTGCAACGATGTGTTTGTGATGCTGCTGAGAAAATTCTCCAGAGAAACAAAGCAGTGGCAAAAATCAGAAATCAAGTCTGTGGAAGCTGGGAGCTCTGCTGGGTGATCTAGCTAAAGTTCAGTTCTCTGGCAAGGAAAAAAAATCCTGTACTGCACATCTCAGTTAAGATACCCTTCCAAAAGTGTAAAGAGAAAAAAATCTACTTGTGTGGATAAGTGGGGGGCAGATAACAACATGGCTGGTTAAGTAGAGGGAGAATGTCTCTGTTGCTGGAAAAGGCCATATGTACAAGGATGGCATTTAAACTGTTTTCTCTGTGCATTTAGTAAACATATTTTCTAGCATTTCATATGGAAAATCCTGTTACTTTTAGGAAGAAGATACCAAAACAAGCAGCTGCACTATAGTGTAAAGCAAAGGGATTTTAGTTCAGCTACATCAATTTCAATTCCATGGACATTTCAGATTTTCTGTCCTTTCTGTGGAGCATGGAGAAGAAAGGGAATAAGAGCTAAGTCTGGTTTTAATTAATAGTGATTTAGATATGAACAGTTTTCAGCATTTTTTTTTCCCCCAGAAAACAAAAAAGTGGTTACTGTTTACAATGAGTCTTATTTTTTCCCTTTGATGTGCTCTGCATTCCTCCTGTTGATTATAATGTACTTAATAGTTATGCTTGCAGACTTGCAGATGTAACACATACTGATTTGTCCTCCCAGAGGCATGGTAGATTTGACATGCAGTTTTTGAAATACTGTTTTTGTCACTGTTGAAAAGCTTCTAAGACTATAAACATCATTAGTTCATATAAAAAACACAAACCCTGTCAGTGGATAGAGCTTGCTGTGTTTGTACATATACGCAGAGAGAAATGTGAAATATTAATAAAAATATTTAGTCTTGCAATGATGTAGGTACCATAATAAGTAAGAGCACTTCCCAGTGGATTTTTGCTGCTGTAATCACTTTGTTCATAATAGCTGTCTTCCTCAGCAATGTGCTGACAAGGACTTGTTATTTTGAGTATCTCTTGGAGATAAAAGTAGGGTTATACTGCTGGCAGTATGAAAAGCAGGTCACTTTCCAGGGACAGTCAATGAAATTTAGTCTTGTAAATGTGGAAGTTCCCCTTTGGAATATGATCAAGGCATAAACACTTCTTAATCTTTACAACAAATCACAGACTTTCCTGGATTGCCCATTAAATCTTCTACCAAGTGACAGCAGTGGAAATGCTGCCAGAAGGATTGGTAGACATTACTTATTTGTGGAAAAGAAATTAGACTATTGGTGAGTCTTGTTTTTCTTAGGGTAGCACCTGTCACCACAGCCTCTGAACATTTATTCAAGTATTTTTTTCTTTTCTTCTTGTTAACTAGCCCTGCTGGCATGATTTAAGCTTAACTATAATATTTTTAATGATGTTTAATAATATTTAGACTACTCCAGCTGGCATGAGTCACACTAAAGAAAAAAATAAAAGAAAACAGTTTTAATATAATTTGCTTAGATATTAATGTGATGGGTCCTAACACATGTCTGTAGAAATAAAATGTGTTGTGATAGTACCATTGCAGGGCACTTTCAGGCTGTGGGGAGTATTTTCTCTGAATGTTTGTTTTGGAAAAAAGGAGTTAGGAAGCAATTTTACAGCTTTGGTTCTGCTTCTGCATAGTGTTTTATTGGGTTTTTTAATCTATCTTTATGAGGTTTCCCTCTATTGCTTTACCAATTTCATGGTTCTTCTGTAATGTTGCCTTCATGTGAGATAATGCCCACAGTGGGAGAGAGAGAAACAGTACAGGTAGAATGCAACCTGTTAG
>VYZU01052067.1:0-21653 GCA_013401355.1 Ceyx cyanopectus
CTAGTATCTATGAATCTATGAAGCCTCTAACACAATGCCTAGCACCCTTAATTGGACGGCTGTCCCTTCGCTTCCTGTGATGCTGGTAATCCTTCTGCTGGGGGAGTGAGCTTTCAGATCAACCCATATGGACCACCAGGGAACCCACAGTCTTGAGCATCTAACATCAAATTTAGCTTAGCATTAGTACTACCAAAAAGGCTGGCACTGACTGTTAAACTGCAATGAAAACACAGCTTAAAAGCATCAAGACTAAATACACTAAGAACAAGTTCGGATTGAACAGGTTACTTATTAGCTTTGGACCCACTGGAACCCACTAAATTCATCCTCTGGGTTGCCTCCTCAAAATTGAGGATACCATGTAATCTTTCTCTACTCGACTCCTAAGCACTTCACAGAATCACAGAGTATTAGGGGTTGAAAGGGACCTTGGAGATCTTCGAGTTCAACCCCCCTGCCAGGCAGGATCATATCATCTAAGTATAATCTAACATAGGTCACAGAGGAACGCATCCAGATGAGTCTTGAAAATCTCCAGAGAAGGAGACTCCACAACCCCCCTGAGAAGCCCGTTCCAGTGCTCTGTGACCCTTACTGTAAAGAAGTTCTTCCTCATGTTAAGGCGAAACCTCTTGTGTTCTAGCTTGTAACCATTCCCCCTTGTCCTATCACAGGACACAAGTGAGAAGAGGCTGTCCTGTTCCTCTTGACACTTAGCCCTCAATTATTTATAAACATTTATCAAATCCCCTCTCAGTCTTCTCTTCTCCAGACTAAAGAGCCCCAGGTGTCTCAGCCTTTCCTCATAAGGCACGTGTCCCTTAATCATCCTTGTAGCCCACTGTTGGACTCTCTCGAGCAAATCCCTGCCTCTTGAACTGGGGAGCCCAGAACTGGACACAATACTCCAGGTGAGGTCTCACCAGTGCAGAGTAGAGGGGGAGAAGAACCTCACTTGATCTGCTGGACACGGTCCTCCTGATGCACTCCAGGATACCACTGGCCTTCCTGGCCACAAGGTCACATTGCTGCTCCATGGAGAACTTGTTGTCCACCAGGACTCCCAAGCCCTTTTCCACAAGGCTGCTTTCCAGCAGATCACTTCCCAGTCCGTACTGGTGTAATTTGTTATTCTTACCCAGATGCAGGACTCTACACTTATCCTTGTTGAACCTCATTTGGTTCTGCCCTGCCCAGTTCTCCAACCTGTCCAAGTCTCGCTGGATGGCTGTACAGCCCTCAGGCGTATCTGCCAATCCTCCCAGTTTCGTGTCATCAGCAAACTTGCTGAGCAGACACTCTGTCCTGTCATCAACGTCATTGATAAAGATGTTGAACAGGACCNCTTCCTGAATCTATCCATCCAGTTACAATATCTAGAAGGCTATTAGATTAGTCAAGCATGACTTCCCCTTGGTAAATCCATGCAGACTACTCCTGATAACCCTCTTCTCTTGCATGTGCCTAGAGATGACCTCCAGAATGAGCCTCTCCATTATTTTTCCAGGTCTATAGTTTTTACTTTAGTACCTACACTCATAATCAAAGCCTGCTCATCTCACACTACTGAGCTGCAGAATGGTTTTCCTTGTCCCTTGCCACCAAACTTTGGTTTGGGAACATTTTGATGCTTCCTTTTCTTTGTTACATTCAGATAAGTCACCTCCTCCCTAGAATTTCTGACTGCATGAATTCTGAATTGAAATACATCTCTAAGTGAATGAAACTGTAGCTGAACAGGAAAATAACCCAGAATAAAAAACTGATCTGCAGATGATCTGAGTAGATCTAACAGGTGAATTTATCCTTAATTGGCAATATTACACAGAAATAAAGCATACATGAAAAAAAAAAAAAAGTTACAAGAGAAGCTGAGAGAAAACCCTTGGGAAGAAGGCACTCTCCAAGCAGGTAATGTTTTGGGAGGAGGAGGAAAAAGACTCAAGAAAGTTACAACAGCAAGCATGCAAGAGTAACATACATATGTCAAAGCAAACAACACAGGGAAAGCAGAACCACATGCTGCTTCTGCTGCTTCACAAAGCACCAGCCAAAAGGTGAGAGCAGAGAGGCCAAATTGGAGAACAGGGACTGTACTACACACAGTCCATGTGAAAAGGAGAGGATGTACTAACTGGAAAGGCAAGTTGAGGCGGACCATGTGGCATACACTTCGTGAAAGAGCAAAAATAAGCATGAGGCATTAAGAATAGGGAAAAAATTATCAGGTCATAAATTTAACTATTTTGGTGAAGGGAAAGGCATGAATTTACCAGATTTTTAATCTGGTTAACTTTAAGCTCTAAACTTCAACATTAATAATTAAAAGGTTATTTTTGTTTTGTTTTTTTTTTATCTATGCTGCTTCCTTACTAATCAAGGATGGCAAATCACAAAAATAATATATACTCCTTGATATAATATGAAGCCCCTTTCTGAACTGCTAGAGTTTTGTAAATCAAGACTTTGTACAAATTAAATGGCTACCGATTAAGGATTCTGCACAGACACAGATTTCATAAAGGCAAGAGCACACAGGGACAAGTCTCAACTTGAAGCAAGAAACTGAGGCCATATTTTGATACTATCCAGTTAGCACCACTGCTTGGACAAGAATGATACCAGAGGACTTCCCAACAGTCCTTCAAAGGGGAACCTTTTCTCCACGGTTTTCTACAAATCAGGTCAATCCTTGATCAATGTGCCAGTACAAACCTACAGTTGCAGTTTTCCTGCATATCCAGGAAAAATTAAAAAAAAATGCTCCATAAACTGAAACCTCATTTCATGGGTTGATACTGTAGCCACCAACCCACTAGCAGCATGCAGGACTGAAAAAGAGAAGAAATCACATCAACCCCACCATCATCCTGTGGACTGGCAAGGGAAAATAAAACAACATCCTTTCTGTTTTGTCAGCAGCTTAGTACTTTGGAAGTCAGAAGTCCATCCTCTGAGAAGACACAAAATGTAATCCAATAACATTAAGCCTTTAAGTGGCTTTCACTCACAATTAACATGTAATATTATAGGTATGGAAGTCGCTATCAGCAACACTCAGCTCTCTGCATTAGCTTGCTTTGGGTACAATGGTTGTTTTACCACACTCGCAGTTGGTAAATTATTTTTCAAGCTCACCATTTACTAACTGACAAGTCTATTAAGGCTCTCAGAAACATCTGCTTCAGGCACAAGTCAGAACTTGATTCAACCAGACAGATTTGTGTGTTAAAATGCGCAAGATGTTTCAGTTAAAAAAAATAAAATCTAAGGAAGGTCTGTAATAACTGTGGCACTTACTGGGCACAAGCTCTAGCCTTTTAAAACATACAGCTATTATCTAATAAATACATGGGCAAAAAGCTGTTTTTCACAAGACTTCAAAAGATCTAAAATACCATGTTTTCCAAAGTTTGTTCAACATCAGGATTTAAACAAGATTGTAATTTTAATGTTTGTCCCTTGCTCATGGGTGCTGAAGATTTTCAGGCAATGTTAAACTCCTTCATTTACATTATAGTATTCTGTAGGCTTGTACCACATGGAAATCTTTCTCACCAAGATGTTTTGTTG
Organism: Ceyx cyanopectus; assembly: GCA_013401355.1. Classification (NCBI taxonomy): domain Eukaryota; kingdom Metazoa; phylum Chordata; class Aves; order Coraciiformes; family Alcedinidae; genus Ceyx; species Ceyx cyanopectus. The sequence continues at coordinate 3,577 of VYZU01052067.1, forward strand.
GTTTGGATACTTAGCATCCCAATATGAGTCTAGGCAAGGACTGCATTCAGACCTGCCCATCTAATCTCACCTACAGACAAAACAAAAAACAAACCACAAATCTTACAATATTTGGTCAGTCACTGCAATTCATAGCCTAGGTGCTGCTGTTTGCCTAAGGTTTTTATTAACTTTGGAAACCTCAGAAAAAAAATATACCACTGATCCTTCCTATACATAGCTATTTTATTTTTAAATGGTCTCCTGCATGATCAGAGGTATATAGGAAGATCAGTACCCTTTGTTTTCAAGGTAGTTCTGTTGCTACTTTAGGTTTCAAAGAGCATTTTTAACCTAGAAATCGGCTGAAAGTTTTGAGAACCAAAGAACACAATGGAAATCTAACAAGAGCAGATTTAAGTACAATTGGAATTGGGCTCTCTCTAAATAAACTTAAAACAGGAATTCAATAGGAGTGCTTCAGCATGCAAGAACAACATTACATCAAGATGATAAAACTTCACCTTCTGCAATCAAGGAAACATTCCATGGGCAGCTACTAGAGCTAGCTAATTTCGGTGCCAGTAATCACGTTTAAAAAATAAAACACAAAATATGGTTATTTCAAGAATTAGAGAAAATCAGCATTAAAGAAGATCCAGAAATATATGCAAGCTATCTCTGAAGTACAGTGGTAAACAGGATGACAAAGGTAGCTAGCTACACTACCAGTCTGTTCCATACATTGGCTAAAGCAGACAAGGCTCATTAAAGGACACTGGTATAATTAAGTCCAGCCAACATGGATTTATGGAAGTCATTCAATCAAAATATACTTTTCAAAGAGTAGACATTTAATTGCTCAAGCAAGTAGATGAAATAAACTTTTGCAGAATATCTGAAGTGGAATGCTAAAAAAAAAGCACAGTATCATTCAGAACCATGTGAAAAGTCTCAAATTATCACTTTTTAAAAAAAAAACTTCTCTAAAGAAACTACCAACAACCCATCACAGAAGCCAAAATAGTCTCAAAACTTCATAAAAGATATCTTCTGCTTCTATAGAATCTGTAACATTGGCCCACACAGTTTCTAAAACCTGAGGGTGACAAACATGGATATGGTAAATAATGGAAGTGACACATCAATACCACAGTTATGAATTATTCAATTACTTGGTCCAGTATAGCAGGTTGCATTTAACAGGGCCAAGCATACAATCAAGAGACTCACGAGCATAGAACAGGTGATGTAGAACAAATGCAGGACTATTCTGGAAAAACAGAGTCCTGAAACCACAGATTTATTACATTAACCAAGTGAGGAGGGGCATATGATACAACACTGACTAGAAAACACTGAATATGGAACTAAAGAAATATAGAGGGGATTTCATCACTTCAGGGATAGTGTGTCTTGCTGCCTGTAATGCAAGAAAGCTGATAAATCAGGTGTTCAAAAATTGACAGAAGATGACAGATATGCCTTACAATAGGGAAAACATACACCAAAGATCTGTCAAAAAATTTAAGTATCTTGCTCAATCTGCAAATCATCATGCATGTAAAAAAGACTGAAGATCCAAGTTTATTCAGTGAAGGTACTGAAGCAAAACGTTCAGAGATAAACAACAGAGTAAGTTGTTTTCAGGTTGACGCTATATGATTTTCTACATAATATGTTCTAGTTTAAACAAAATTAATCAGAAAAAACACATATCCATTAGTCACATTACACAAAATGCCAGACAAGTCACAGTAATCCCTTCTGTCTTACCAAGCATTTCACTTGATAAAGGCAGTAAAATTTCGAGGCCTATCTACTCAGATGCCAAAAGGAACGTTTTCATTCATCAACACTGTCTAAATCATCCACTTGTCCAGAAGTTATGTCTCTTATTACAGTAACACTTCTAGATATCCTAAAGTCTTATAACCTTCCTATCTCAAATCATTGCAGAGTTTCAATCTGTCAGCAGTTCCTGGTGCAGAATTGCCTATGACACACTCAAATGTCAGGACCAAACCAACCACCCCTCTGCTCATTTCACACAGACCCATCTAAAGCTTCATGGAGTGCAACACACTGCACAACAGTCTAGAGTAACAAACACAAGAAGTAGGCTTGAAAGCTCTTCTGGGGTAGGATGACAAGAGAGACTAAGGAGACATTAGAATAAAGGTATATTCAATACCATAACTGCAGAAATTTTCCCCCTTTCCTACATACTACTACGAACTTAGTGATAAGAGAGCTACCCACTTCTTGCTTCACCTAAACACAAAGTGAAAGCTTTTCCCACTTTCTCCATCAGAAAGCAGTGTGACCTCCACCTTTACTCCAAGACTTCCAAGCTAAGGCAAACACCAGTGATTAAGCTCCAAGCAGAGTCAGCGGACCACACCCTTGGCCCTGCCAATGGCTGGAATGCAATCCACTTCTCATTCCAAATCCTGTCCCCAAATCATGCCAGCATTATTGTTTTCCAGCCGAGTAACACTTTCATATCCATCTACCTTGTACATCGAAAACTTGCTAGTAGGCAAATATATAGCCTATATCATTCTACAAGTTGTTACAGACTGGGATGCTACCTGCTCCTCAATGAGACCAGCAGCTGGACGACAGAAATGCAGCCGAAAGCACACTGCAGCACCTCTCCCCCTTACCCCACGTGCTGTACAGCCCACACATATATTCAAAGTGGGAGAGCAAAGCTTCAGACTACATTCACTGAAAACATTCATTGAATCAACAGATCTGGGTGTTTGGGGTTTTCTGTTTGTTTTTGAAAAACATCTTAAGTGTTTGTAAAAATTCTCTACCCTAACCCCTTCTGAAGGTTTCTTATTCATGCAGTTTTGAGAAGTTCTATACAATAAACAAATACTGAACAGCAAGAAAGTGTCTAATAAGTCTTAACAGAGAGAATTTTTATGTGCATTAGATGCATGAGTTCGTCAACCAGGAAGTCAGAAAGTAAACTTCATACTATGTATGAACCTCAACACTTCTTAATGGTTTATCACTTTCCATGTTACTATCACTGCAGATACTCACTTATTTTGATCTAAGAACCTTATCATTGTAAACTGACTTGTTTTTGTCACCAAAATAAATTATAAAATTTAACATAAACATATTTTTCTAACCAATTTCTTTTCCTAACATAAGCTCTTATATTTTTTTATAATGATGAATTACATATACAAGAGCCACCGATGAAGGCAAGAAGTCACTCTTTTTTCTTTGCAAAGATTCATTTAAAAACAAATAGCTAAAAAGAAAAAAAATCATAACAGACAGCTGTAATAATTAAAGAAATAAAAAACAGGAAGTGATCCAAAAGGTATTATCAACAAGGCAGTATTTTAAGACAGATTTTCTAAAGTTGCATCAAAATTTCTAATTGACCCACAGAATCTACTATAGATCTATAGAGCTCCTGGTATCCCTTCTGCTTTTCTCCATAATCCTGAGGTCTAGATATCCAGCTTCTATAAATTATATACTTTAGGGATTAAAGGAGAGGCTCACTCCTGAAAACACACTGTGATCTCACACTTGCAAAAAAACCTCAAATGTATAAATTCTGTGCATCCTTTCTGTACAAAAAAAAAAAAAAAAGAGAGAGAAAAAAAAAAACACCAAGACAGCCTAGTTCCCAGTTCCCACCACAAACATCAATATTTGGCCATCTTTAGCCAGAAAGGACTGACCGCCCCTCCCTCTGGGAGGAAAAAAAAAAAAAAAAAAAAAGATTTTTTTTGTAACCAACACACTGGGGCAAACCTTAGCTAAACATGAAAAAAATGTTACTTTACATCACTGTGATGAACCTCACGATCTTCCATATATATATATATATACATATACACACACATACACACACACACACACACTAGCACCAACCAACCACAAGAGGGCCAAAGTTGTATAGACCTTATAATTTAAAGCAATTAATTCTTTTTAGTTCCATCAATACCTTATGTAGATCTTGAGCGAGCTTTCTCAGTTCTGACAATTTTCAAGCCAGATAATTTGTGCAAAAATAAATAAATTAAAAAAAAAAAAATCAAGGCATTGACTGCAAGAGAGAAAAGGAGAAATGAAGGAGGCTAACTTGGGCTGGAATGGACCCTGTTCCCAGAAAAGCAAATATCAAACCCCTGCAGCATTTCACACGCCTGTGTCTTCAAACATTACTAATGAATTAAAATAAATTGATGAGAAAACCATACAAAGAAACAGAGTCCCTTTTCAACACAAGTGCTCTTCAGTACAGAAGAGATGGGTTTCTCCCTACCCAATGGATGTCTAGCAAGCTATGTAAGAAGAAGGCAGATCATTAGGCCTGTGCTTTTATGCTTGCAACTGGAAATTTTATTGCACAGCCCCTTAGCTCCATCTATAATCATAAATTAAATATAGCTTATCTCCAATCATCTTTTAGTGGAAGCACTGAGAGAAGAAAAAAAATTTAAAAAAAACCAAACCCACAGAAAAATGATTAAAAATTGCTAGGAAAGTGATTTTTTTTCTTTCTAACTCAAAACTATGAGAAGATACAACACTGCACCTTAAAAAGCCCTAAGAATTTATTTTAAAGGCCTAAATACAAGAATAGGAAACATACATATGATGGTTACTTGATCTTACAAGATCAGACAGAAGTTGTCAGAACCAAATTTCATATTCTTGGTATTTCAAACAAACAATGTAAAGAGATGGAGGCCTGAATTACTTTAAAGGAGGGGGTAGAAGAAAAGGCAGAGACCATGGCCCAGATGCTGAGCTCATCTTTATCAATAACTGTGAACCAATATTTATTTTCTATGTTCAATTAGGAAGATCTTTCAGCAGAGACATAGAGCAGCAAACCTCCTCTTCAGCCAGTCAGCAGCCCACATGGGATGATCCATATGACTGACACCTAGTTTGATCTGAAATTAAGTACCTGTAGATTTTCAAAGAGCTGACAGCAAGCAGAGGAGGACATATAATAATGTTTATAATGTTTAGTTTAAATGCCTTAAAATAAAAAAGAAAAAAAGAAAAAACCCCAAACATTTGCACCTCCTTTTACATGCTCTTTTCCTTAATCAAGGAGTAAAACAGTTGGAAAAAAATATAAAGCACTCAACCCCCTACTTATAAGCATTTTTTTTCTCCTACATCAACATGAAGATAGTATTACTCATTCATTCTATGTTCTAAAAAGGCAAGAAAAAACACAACTAGGATACATGAGGATACTTTACTCTCTTAAGGTCAACATCTGTAGTGAAAAGAGGATCTGCCAGAAAGCAAGTTATTACTGTGGTATCAAATTATTCTGTAAGCATGCTGTAGAACAAATAATCATTTCAACAAGACTACTTTAGTTTTATGTTCTTCCTTTAAAATATAGGCTCAAGAAACCATTAAGAAAAGATCCTAAAAGATTAAAATATAGTGACTAAATACCCCATGCAGCTCTTCAAAATTAAGAAAAACAAATACAGAATATTGTCAGATACTGAAAGAAGCTATCAATCTCAAGNAATGGATGTCTAGCAAGCTATGTAAGAAGAAGGCAGATCATTAGGCCTGTGCTTTTATGCTTGCAACTGGAAATTTTATTGCACAGCCCCTTAGCTCCATCTATAATCATAAATTAAATATAGCTTATCTCCAATCATCTTTTAGTGGAAGCACTGAGAGAAGAAAAAAAATTTAAAAAAAACCAAACCCACAGAAAAATGATTAAAAATTGCTAGGAAAGTGATTTTTTTTCTTTCTAACTCAAAACTATGAGAAGATACAACACTGCACCTTAAAAAGCCCTAAGAATTTATTTTAAAGGCCTAAATACAAGAATAGGAAACATACATATGATGGTTACTTGATCTTACAAGATCAGACAGAAGTTGTCAGAACCAAATTTCATATTCTTGGTATTTCAAACAAACAATGTAAAGAGANCATTATAAACAAAGTTTCCTAAGGACAGATGCCTTAAAATAAAAAAGAAAAAAAGAAAAAACCCCAAACATTTGCACCTCCTTTTACATGCTCTTTTCCTTAATCAAGGAGTAAAACAGTTGGAAAAAAATATAAAGCACTCAACCCCCTACTTATAAGCATTTTTTTTCTCCTACATCAACATGAAGATAGTATTACTCATTCATTCTATGTTCTAAAAAGGCAAGAAAAAACACAACTAGGATACATGAGGATACTTTACTCTCTTAAGGTCAACATCTGTAGTGAAAAGAGGATCTGCCAGAAAGCAAGTTATTACTGTGGTATCAAATTATTCTGTAAGCATGCTGTAGAACAAATAATCATTTCAACAAGACTACTTTAGTTTTATGTTCTTCCTTTAAAATATAGGCTCAAGAAACCATTAAGAAAAGATCCTAAAAGATTAAAATATAGTGACTAAATACCCCATGCAGCTCTTCAAAATTAAGAAAAACAAATACAGAATATTGTCAGATACTGAAAGAAGCTATCAATCTCAAGAAGCAAGTCTTTCTGGAAGTGACAACTTCCAAGGATAAATCTCTACCAGGTTTTTAAAAGAGTTGACCATTAGATAGAATTTTTTTTTAATTAAAAAAACCCAACACATTTTCAGTAAGAAAATGACACACATAACATCAGTTACCTTATAGAATGATAGAAGTCTGGGGAGAAAGCAGGGTTCAGAAAGGGCACCCCAACATTTCTGTTGATAACCCAGCACTGACTAGTACATTTTTTTACCTCAGTACCAGCTAACTGTTTAAAGGATTCTTATTCAAGTGAATGGCAAGAACATCAATACCATATAATACTACAGCTGTTATTATCTATAACAGCCAACACACAATAACAAAGCTCACAAATAGCAAAACAAAACTTTTGTTGATGACAACTGCAACTCATTTTGTTTACAAAGGTTCCCAATTATCACACTGTGCATCTACCAAATGTTCTATTCACAAAGCCAATTTGTTTTTATTAAGTTTTAGAACAAAAACAACCAGCAGAGTTATGGGAAAAGGAAAAAAAAATTCACACGTACTTTCCAGGAACTTGCCCAAGTCAGCTCCTGAAGCAAGAAAATAGAATGAGCAGCAAGAAGTTAGACAACATAAACATAATTCAGAAGTTCTTCCCCCTCCCACACAAAAAAAACAGATACTTAAGAATTACAATGACAGGTAAACCATTACAATGGCAAACCAAGAAGGTTGAGCTGAAGGTTACTGAGGAAAACATAGGTTTTATTCCACAAGTACTGCTTGGCAACATCTCCTTTTGGCCTATGACTTGTCCCACTTCAAAGCGCAATTACACATTGTTCAAAGAGCGGAGACTGCTTTGTTGACAGTGAAACTACTTGTCTTGGATCAATACCAAACGTACACAATCCTGATCGATGTTCTCTTCAGCCTGTCAAGGCCTCTCCAGTCAAACACGGCTAGTCATTGCTGCTCGCAACACCCTGCTGCCTGTTGGGGGTGGGGGGGGAAGGCTCGAGTGCTCGTCGAGCTCCCTGCTTCCTCAGCCTGTGTAACCTGACAGGGCTAGGCGTGCTCGGAGCAGGGCACACAGAGGCTTCAACGCGAGCGCACCAGCCCGCGGCGCTGCCGGAACACAGGCCCACTCCCAGTGGGTTGGGAGGGGACGAGCGAGTTCACACGGGTCAGTGTGAGGGGAGACGGCACCGGGGAGGCAGCTGCCAGACCCGGAGTGGGTGAGAAGCCCCGGACGGCCCAATGCCGCCTGACAGGCACCGTCTCTCTCTTCCGAGACCAGTTGCCGAGGAGCCGCATGGAGAAGGCGAGGCCCGCATCCTCGAGCGAAGCCTGGCCCAACAAGCCCTACAAAAGCCCCTCGCCAGAAGCGTAAGGGAGGCCCTCCGGGCGCGGTCCTCGACGCCAGGTCAGGGCGGCCTCGCCTCCCGGTAGGCCGCGGAACGCCTCAGGGCTGCGGCACCCGCGGCGGACAGGAGCCGCCGGCAAGGCCGATGCTCACGGCGCGGCCTAAGCCTGCTCCCACAGATAAGAAGCGCGACGGTGACAAGAGCGCGGCGGCGGGGAGGCGGCGGCCCAAACGGTGGCGGGGACAGGGAGCCGGCGGGACGGCGTTACCTGCGCTCCCGAACGGAGAGTCCCTCACGGCCACAGCGACTCCTCAACCCCAACAACACAAGATGGCGGTCGCGCCGCCACGCAACATCACGTGAGGGCAGGCTCCGCCTCCTGACTCCGACGCGGGACCCGGATGGGCGACGGTAGTCCCCACCGCCCTCGCGCAGGCACGGCCGGCGTGACGACACCGCGAGATCAGGGGGCGGTCCCCCGGCGACTGTGAGCGCATGCCCCCCATTCCCCCGCCCCGCCTCCGCCCACGGGATTGCGAGCGCCCCCTCTGCCAGAGGAGCGCGAGGACTGCAGCTCCCCCTCCTCCTCTCCCCTGTCTCCCGCACAGCCCTGTGGGAAGGTGGCGGTGCGGAAGGGAGTTCTCGGCCCTCGCGTTGTCACCACCCACAGCTTTTCTTCCTTTCACGTTACGTGTCGTTAATTCGGCTTCACGGGTGGCACTGAAAGGCCACGAGGAACCGTCTGACTCTTGAGAAGGCGCCCTGTTTGGAGCACAGGCCGCGCCTAGCCCGGACCCAGTCACCGCAGCAGCCCCTGCAAACCCGCTGCTATGGAAGACGAGACAGCCTCAGATGAGGCAGCTGCTGTTAGAGAGGACTCTGGGTGGGACATATTTTGACTCCCGCTTTCCTGATGGAAAAAAATCAGGACCTAATGGCAAAGTGTGTTCAGCAAAAATACTGTTTTATATTTAGTCCTAAACCCCTTATTAGTACAATGTTTCTGTTTAGAGCTGAAATAGCTTCCCTCTGATCATGATTTCAGCCACAATCCATGTAGCTTTCTTCTTTCTTTTCAGGGTGAATACGTAACTTGTCACTGCACCAAACACCAGCCAAAAATGATGCAACAGTGAACACAAGTGATTCTTCTGAGCTAATGGGTTGAAAGCATGTAGTTCATGGGGCTTATTTTTAGCCAACAGCCACATAGGACTGTTTCACCCCATTGTCTGAGAATGAAATTTCCTTAGAGGAGGTAAGTGAAACTGGTCTGAGGTAGGCTGCATTTGTCAGTACATAGCTTGAGCCACTCCTAATAATGGTACAGGGAGGGAGAGAAGCAACCCTGTGTATCAAGGTGCCAGGAAGAACTTCCAAACTCACTGCAGAAGTGTCTGTGCCTTGTTACTCTCCTTGCCCAATTAGAGTTTGAGCACTCAGAAACATTTTCTGATGCTCTAAAACAAGGTTTCTAGCAGCTGCAGGATGTAAAAAAAACAAACAACCAAAAAAAAACCAAAACACAAAAAAACCCAAAGAAACAAGAGAGGAGTATATGAAACATGGCTCATCTGCAGAACTTGGTATGTTTGTAAAATACCTCAAGGAAAATCAGATTTTTTTTAATTTTAATTGGGGATGCATCCTAAATTCTCCACAACACTCCTTCAAGCAGAACAGGGAGACTGATGTGAAAGTTCAAGACTGTACTTGGTTGGTTTTATTCCTGCAATATGTCAGTTGACATTGCATAGGTGTTGCTTGGTACCTAGCAGCTAGGCCGATTACTCCCACCCATTTTGTAAGGGATTTATTTGTATAAACCTATAAGGATAAAATTTCATTTGTCACCTTAATCCTCATTCATAAAACCTGAATTTAAGCCAGGAAGAACCTGATCATACTGTTTCCCTTTTTGTCTTCACTGTGTTTACACAGCTTTTTAGGTAAGGCTTCCTGCTATCCCACACAGTCCCCTGCAGCCAACAACAATGGCTGTGACACAGATATCATAATCAGAGTATCAAGACAGCTTGAACACATCCTCTGTGCTGGCTGAAGTGCTGGTGTCTCTTCTAGTGTGTAGCCACTGTGGAAAACAAATAAAAACCCTCCAGTGGTCAAGGACTGCCTGGACTTACCATTCTAGGAGATGAGCGACTTGAGGCCCATCTTTGTCCCTTCTGGGAAAAGCCCATAAGCACAACAGGCTTTTCATTAAACTTCTCTACCTGCCATCAGAAACAGGCTTAGAATCACTTGGGGGATATCAGGAATGCCAGGCCAGTATTACTGTACCAGCAGGTATCAATAGAGAGCATTAGGATTGTCCTAACGCCAGGACCTTTAAAAGCTACCTGTGGTGACAGCAGGCATAGAAGGAGGACAAAACATCAAAGACTGTAACATATTAATTATAGGTAACTATAGTATTGTCAGTGAGTAAGTATAAGGTGGGGGATTTAGTTCAGCAATTTCTTCAGTACTTCTACACAATCTAATGACAGTGCTATTCAGTCCAATAGTTGCCAGCAAAACAAGAAAGCAATTTCCCAATCTCACTTTTTGCAACTTTAATTGCAAAATGCACATTGCTGCATCTTCAAAAATAAATGTATATCCAAAAGCAATTACTGGTCAACAAATAAAAGCCTCAACTAGCAGCACCTGCTTCACTCGAACAAAACTGCTACAGATACACTGGTCATTTCCTTACTGAAACTTGTCAGCTGGAATTGACTCAAGCCTATGAAAATAAAGCCACTGCAAGCTCTTTTTCCTCCCTCTCCTCTGCTGCTCCAGGCTCCTCACCCAGCTGCACGTGCAAGGGAGCATGAGTCAGCAATGCTTGCTATGCAGAAAAAAAAACCAACACCCAACCACAAAACACAATAAAACAAAACAAAACCAAAATGAAGAGCTGCAGTGTTACAACTTTCCTGTAAAACAGGAGATTAAGGAACCTTGACCTTGATTTTACCCGACCTCTGAAATCCAAGGGCTCACAGACACACAGCAAATGCACCAGTGCACAGAGCAGAGCTGCAATGGATAAAATATTTCCATCTTTTTCACTCCTGAATACTACCTGAAATGATGTATTTGGTTAAACCTCCTCCTGATACCAACCCCCCATCCCAAATTGGCTGTGCCAGCAAAGCTTAGCAGATTGGCAACAATAGAAACAGGATGCTTGGACACATTTTCACTTAAATAAAACAACACCTCCCCCCCCCCCCCCCAAACCAAAACAACAAACAAACAAAAAAAACAAACCCACCTCCCTTCTCTAAAGGCAGAAAGGGAAAATGCAAAGGGAAATCCAAGTTGAAGCAACCTGCCTGGCTCCTAGCAGGGATGCTGCCAGAACTGAAACACTGTAGCTATTTTAAGATAAGGGAAGGCTGACAACCTTCAGGTGTCAATATTTAGCAGTGGACAGTATTTCAAATATTTACATAGCCTTGTCCCTTTGAGAAATTACAAACATAAGGGCTTTTTACACCAGAACAGCTGTACAGAAGGGACTGAATATTTCCTTCACTCATGTAAGACAGGACACCAAGCTTTGGGGAACACTTCTGTGATTTGGAAAAAAAGCAGCATATTCAGGGACCTAAAATAAACCACAGAACACCAGAGATAACCATGCTTTATTTGTACATTTCAGCAACAGGAGAAATAATTGAAGATGAAATTACCTGCTTTGTTGTAAAGTATAAAAACATTTAATTATAAATATTTACCTAAAAAAGCGTGATTTATAAAATATAATCTGTGAAGATATATACACAGTTTACTTGTTTAGCAATTCTTTCACCTGACATTAAAGAGTAGAGGTTTTTCTATTTATTATTCCATGCTCACAGTTTAGTGCTCACAGTTTAAGAGGCAAACCAGAAAAGTGAAAAGATGACTAGTGAGTTTTGTTCTGGAAAGAAAAAATAAAATGCACAAACTGGGGCAACAGGAGAGGCAGAATTTGAGCAAATCCAAATTTTGAAAAAGGTCTGCGGGAACACAGCTCCCCTGACATAATCTACAGCATATATATCCAGACAAGCAGTGGGCTTTTAACATTTGTGGTCAACTTTCATGTGTTTGCAAGAGATAATGTCTAATGATATAGTGCAAGCCCTCCAAATACAGTTTATCTAAACATGTCCATCATGCTGCTCTTCCCTCTTTGAGCAGGGATTACTCAGTACACTAGGCTGGTGTTATCTGCCATGGCTCTAATTAAATCAAACAGTATCATCTTCATGATTTGGGATGGGTGCAAATTTACAAACAGAAAACCCCAGTGTGACATCCAAATCTATGCCCAGCTGGCACTATCCCTGAACAACAGATACAGCTGCCCATGGCTGGAAAACACGGTGAAGTCATACAGTACACTGTAGGTGATGGAATGTGAAAGAAGATACATCATCAGGCAACTCAGTTGTCTACTTGTTTACAGGAGAGCCAGCTTCCTCCCTTAGAAGTCCTGGGGAATCTTGCCTCTTACTGAGATGTTTGTGACTATGGCACTTCAGAGAAGAAAAACTGGAAGACTCTTCAACATGCCAGACAGCAGAAAATGCTATAGGAAATATAATTAATGTGATCCATGTCCCTAGTAACTATCTTTCTCTCTTCAGTGTTTTCACAGTGCCTGCGGCATGGGGCTTTGAGGAAGAAAAGGGATAGACGAGGATGTGTGACAACACCCAAAAGCAGTACAAATGTACAGGAAGACAAGCTGTACTCTGTACAACCTGATTTACACAAGACCTCGCTACTTGCCTGTAAGCAAGGAATGAATTAATAAGGGGTTAAAAGAAAGTATGAAGAGAGAAGGAGGAAAAAACAAAGTAGACAAATAGGACACCTGTCAGTGCTCACCCATGATTTGTTACCTGCTGTTTCTGCTTCAGGGTGACATGCTCCTGACAGTTCAGAGCAAACACGTACACAGCTCTTACAATTCATATTGTTATGAATGCATAGTAACTGCAAGAGTTGTGCCCTTAAAAATTCAGGAGGATCTTCAGGAGAGGAAGGCTAGCAAAGCTGTAATGAGTTTTAGGTAGATCCAGGCAGTTCTCTCCAGGTAGAACCCTGATCTGGGAAACGTACCAAGTCACGTGCAATCTCAGAGTACATATTGGCTGGTTGGTTACTGGGTAAATGCAGACTTTAACTCCCTGAAAGCTGCTCGGCGGTGTTTCCTTTCCTCCTCTTCTCGCTTTCGTTCATCCTGCTCAGCTTTTATCTCTGCTTCAAACTTACTGGCTGAAGAGAGCGCTTGAACCTTTATGAGAGAGTGAAAACATAAAGGCATCATGCTTTGCATCAGATGGAGAGCCACAGCCTGAACCACTCCCAGATGAGCAGCCCAGAACTGTTTGCTGTACCTCCCAGTGCTTACTGGGAAGTTCTGTCAGGACAGATCAAGTATTAATCACACTGTAGTGCTTGGGCAATTTACACTCAATACCTGTTAGCCTGCATGACTTTAAAGTCCACAAAAGTAATTTACTAATAAATCACTACCAAGTGACCAAAACAATGCCATCAGTACGGGGTCACATGCATTCTTTCTGTAAGCAGCAGCATAGTTCAAGTAGCAAGCATACAGTGGGAGAAACTAATGCAGAAAACAGTTCTGAATCACAGTCAAACCTGAGAACATCATTCTACACCACGGATAATCTGCAGATCAAAGAGACATTGTTTATTTGCTGGGTATTTTTCCAGCTTTTATCTCAGTACATCTGCTGTGCAATAGCTGTGTTATGTTCTTGGGAAAAAAACTTCTTATATAAACAACCAGGATTATTTTCTCTCCAAAAGAGCTTCCAAAAAGGGTGCTTTGTAAGCTTCAAATGGCACAAAGCTCTTTCTGCCAATCCCAGGACCCCACAGAATAATTCTGATTCCAAAGGTTACTGAGAGCTGATCGAGAAAGATGTCTGAAATCCTATACTCCAAAACACTCCATTCATCACTAAACTTAGAATGTTCTGGTTAAAGGAGGTTTTGCAAAATGGGAAACCCAGTCCCTATTGCATTAGTTTCCATGATGCTTTTGTCTCTAAAAGCGGAGAGACAACTAGTTCCACAGAGCTCCCAGCCACAGGGACAAACAAAAGTTTAACAAAGTTTGAAGGGAGAAGCTATGGCTGAGTTCAGTGGGAGTCATGAAACATACACTCTTTCAGTAAAGGAGAAATCTGGAAGTCTCTTCTATAGAAAAGCAAGCAGGATTAGCATCTCAGCTACAATTACAGCTTGCATGCAGAGTTTTTTCATGTTCCTCTGTGCCACACCATACCTTAGCTTCAAAGAAGTTCTTGGCTCCTTTGACTCCCTCAATGGAGACATCTATCTCTGAAAGCTTTGCAAGAGTCAACAGGCCGCTGTCCTCCTCGAGTTCCCCAGCTGCAGCTTTATGGAAAATCAGTAGGAACTAACAAGACAGAGAGGAAACATACAAGTTCTTCACTGCAGCTCAAACAACTCAAAATTCAAACAGCACAGTCACCTGGAAGGATTGGAATTTATATTTTTTGAGCAAAGAAAACCAAGGAAGCAAATAGCACCACAGAAACCTGTGCTTTAGTGTGCTGGCTCCCATGGGTAGGGGTGTGGGGATCTATGAGAGGGGGGCTGGGGACACCCCGGGGTGATGGGCACCCATGGGAGGGGGACTGGGGACCCTTGGAGGGGTCTAATGCCATCCCTGGGGAAGGAAGGGGGGCAGTTTGTTGAGGGTGTGGAGGGAACAGGTCACCTGGGGGGACAAAGCCACCCCTGATAGGGACAGGGTCAGCCCTAGGAGGGACAAAGTGACCCCCCCCTAGGGACAAGGCCAACCCAGTGGGGACCAAAGTAACCCCTCATAGGGACAGGGCCACTCCTGGGGGACAAAGTGACACACACACACACACACACACACATCCCCCAGTGGGGACAAAGCCACCCCAGTGGCAACAAGGCCATCCTATTTGGGACAGGGTCATCCCTGGGGGAATCAACGTGATACCACACCCCCCCCCCCCCCCAATAATATAGCCCTGTCAGATTGAAAGAGGTAGGAATCTCATAGGAAAAGTGGGTTTCCAGGGGAAAGCACAGCTCTTACCATGCACAGGCTGCTACATGACCAGAGAAAGGAGGCCACCTTTCCACCTGCCTAGTACCACCATATGGTGGGCTCAGATACACCTCTGTATGTCTCCATGTGTATTTTTGCAAGCCCCCCAGTTTCCCCAGTGTTCTAGGGGCTGAGATCATATCCCCATGATGACAAAATCAGGGCAAAAATGGCCCTGGCTCTCACCTGAACCCCAAGCTTCCTGAACCAGAGCACCAGTGCACTTCCATTATAGAGAATGGTAGCTCAAGTCTGTGCATGCCCTTGTGACAGAGTGACTTGAGCAAGTGGCCACAGAGCAACTTGCTTTGAAACCTTTTGTCCTGCTCTGGACCATAGGCATTTAACAACTCCAGAGTCACTACAGCAGAGTTCATACTGGCAAAGAATTGAAAACAAAGAGCTGCATTATGCTCCAGGAATACACACTATTTTTTACAGAAAGGATAAAACCTTTCTGCTTAAAAATAAAAGACTTCAATACCACCTTCCACTTTCTAGTCAAACTCTGGGTTAAGATGTGGATGCTGTATGCATAATCCTGGGTCCTGTAACTCCCTGCTATTCTTGGCCACCCCAAGAGATGTCTCAACACTTGGAACAGCATGGAAAGACCAGAGACGGCAACAAGTCACTCAGGTACCAAAAGACAAGTAAAGCTGCACCACTGCACAACTTCAGCCCAGGGCATAAGACCACAAATAGCACTTAGTCTTGCTCTTAATTCCATTCGCTCGGGAACAAAATCCTCTAGGGCTGTGTTTCTCAGGCTGCCGCCAGGCTTGGAACTTTGCTTCTTCCTGTGAAGAGGCCGAGCTGTCCCGGCGGAGGGCAGCAGAGTCCCAGTATCTGCATTGAGCCAGTTACTGAAACACTCGCCTGCATCACGCTGCTTGTTAAAGCTGGTGGAGATTCAAGAGTTTAGGAAGGCCTCCCCTGGGGAAGGGTGTGAAGATGACAGCATCACTGGCTGCCCTCTCGTAGAGGCTGCATCACCAGGCATTGCTTCATGCAACAGCCTCATAACCCGTGTGCACAGAGCAGCCAGAAAGCAGCCTGTGCTTGGGGCAGGGAAACTTTTCTGCCTCCAAACAAGCCTAAGAAATTAAATGACGCTCTACTGAATGGGCAGAACATGATGCTGGGAAAGAAACCAAATCCTCAAAACATCCTCTCCCTCTGCTCAGATCTGCTGGGCTCATGCAGGTTTCCTCTCCTCCAACAGCAAGCCTGGGGACAGCTGGCAGCCAGGCTGGCATTAGTCATGGTTCCTCCTCATAGTTTCTGCTCCACCCTTGAAGTCCCACTTCCTGGCACTGGAAAAGGGTATCAGAGGCAGCACAATTCTGAGGTCTGGTACAGCTGTTGACCAGGGAAGGGCTGGAAACACCCAGTCATGAGTACAAGTGTGCATGAATCATCCTGTAACTTGGTGCAGCAATCCTCCAGCAGAATATGGGCAGCCACAGCCAGGAAGGGTGGGCTGAGTTGAAGGAAACCAGGGACTTGAGCCACATTTGGGGCAGACACAGCATGATGTCAGCCCCAAGGACCCTGTGGGTGCAGCACAGTATGAGGCATCATGTGGGGTTCCCCAGGAGCTAAGGAGCAAGCCTTCCTCAGCACACTGCCAGCAGCTCACCTCACCAGTTATTTGCTCTTGAGGCATCAGTCCTCACTAACTAGAGAACCCCAGAAATCTGCATTCACCTCCCATTTCCAGCCTCTCTCACCCTTGCTGGGCCCAGGACACATCACAAGCAGCTAAACTTCAGGGAAGCATCAAAAGAGAGTAATGTTGATACCTTTTAAAGATGGGCTCTCAAGGATGACAACATGAAACACAATTTACACTCCCATTAACCTCATAAACAGATGTGAGGTTATCTACTGTCACATTCTTTGTGAGCCAAGACCTACCCCACAGTGCTAGGTCTCCAAGTGATGCTGAAGGAGACTCAGGGATGTGAAGGAAGGTACTGGATTGACCAGCAGCAGCCTTGCAACCACTTGCCAGCAAAACAACGTCACCCAAAGCTGTGGTTTGCACCAACCCTGCTAGCAAACACATAGTATGGGTCACAGCATTTAAGCTGGTGCAGTCATGGGGGTCAGTGGATAGATTTTTTGGGTTCTAGATAGTAGCTACAAATAGATATTATTATTACAGCAGTTGACTCTGGCTTCCTGTGGTAATGACACAATTAGGTAGTCAGAGGTGGTTCCCTCCCCCTACTATAACCAATCTTCTTAAGCCTACATTTATTTGCTTGAGTCACAGAGGGAATCTTGTACAGTTAATTGTTGCTGTATTGATGAACATTCAAAGGTCAACAGTAGAAGGCATATTTCCTAACAGGGCTGGCAGTTTGTCAACAGCAAGTCAGAGCAACACAAGCCTGTGTTCCAGGTACCAGCTTCCCTAGGATGAGAGGACATGACTACTCAAAGCAGCGCCAGAAGGTAACCTCTTGCAAGTGAAAGAGGGTCTTACCAATTCTTTGGCCAGGCCTCAAGAAGCCCATCTTCAGGCCTCCTTATTCTCTGGAGGTAGACAAAAGCCCTCCAGTGCTCAAGTTCCTCCTCATTCATTCTCTGAAACCAGGGTTTCTCCTCACATTGTCAATGCCTTAAGTCACCTTGGTCATCTTCTTTATGCTTGCTCATCACCACCAGCGAGAAGGAGTGGGGCAGTGCTATGGGCTGGTTTAAGCCTCCTCACCCACCAGGAAACCTGTCTCCCTGTCAGTCCTCAACCCAAACACAGCAGCTGAACATGGCACATCTGCAACAGAACAAGCAGCATCCTGCTCCTCTCAACCACAAGAAGCCTTGGGTACATGCCAAAGCTGCCATGTAATTTGTCCCCAGAGCTTATGCCAGTGATGCTCCCTCATTCCAACCCACATGCCACTCAAGCTTGTTTGCTTGACCATTGTTTTGCATCTGACAAGAAGCTACAGCAGCACCAGCTGCTGTATGCTGCATGCCAAGGGCTAGCAGTGCAGGCAGTTCATGCCTGCCAACAAGCAGCTGTGCAGGGTGCTGTGGTCCAAACAGGTGGCAGAAGAAGCTGCCTTGCTGCTTGTGTCATGACAC
>VYZU01052068.1:0-10366 GCA_013401355.1 Ceyx cyanopectus
ACCAACCAAAACAAAACAAAAATCAGTCTCCTTATACAACATGTAAATATTAACTTGAATATCTTAAGAGCCTTGGTAGAGGAAGGAATGACACAAACAAAACATTATACATTACACCAACAAAAGCTTGTCAAGCTTGTGGTTGCTGCTTATCAACTTACAGGTACTTAGCTATACCAGAACAGAAATAAGACATTTCTTTATGGGAGAGTGCAAACATTTCCATTGTCTCAGAACACACAAACACAAAGAAATGTATCATGTACTGGTCTTTAGATTGGATGCTAATACTTGCAAATACATTGGCTGTGTAGCTACACATTCCAATATTTGCCAAATCTTGCAATATCATGTGAGGCTACATACCCTTTTGCCACTGGGCATGGATTTTGTTGCGATAGACAGTATAGCAGTGATCTAATGCACTGAGGTAGCACTGTATAGATAGTTTGCCATCAACTACAGGATATTCAGAGACCATATCTGGTTTATAGAAATCATAGACATGCTGCATGTGGGTTCCACGCAATCCTGATGGAGAGACATTGACAAAAGTTGAAAATTATTTTCTTCAGATACTTTGAGTCAGTTTGAACACATTGCTTACCACCTGGAAAACTAGTAATATTTGGCCTCAAGCAGGTTTTCATAGCACTTCAGACCCTTTAAGGTAAGGTTTTAAACAGTTCTCAATTGCCTATTAATCAAGTAGAGTAGGACTGAGCATGACAAACACAAATAACAATTTATTTTCATCATTTCACCTTGAAAGTAGAGCAGTGTGTTATTCAGCTCTAGTCCACTCTCTTAATTTTATTAGAAAATCCCCAAAGATAAAACAAACCAGATAGAAGTATCTCTAGTTGTTTCTTGCTGCCTCCTATAACAGGACTTGGACAAGTTATCCCAGAGTGAGAGGAGACAAAGTACAATTTCTGACATTAGTAGGAGTTAATCCAACCCTCCAGCAACCTTCAAAACCCAGGGACAAGCTTCAGAACAGATCCAGTATCTGGCAAAATGGTATTTTTCTCCTCACAGGACTAACCTCTCTCAAAAATTAACGGAGCATTTGGACCAACTAGCATAGCAACTGCACCAGCTCCACCTGTTGGCCTGGCATTTCCAGTGGCATACACAGCAATGTCTCCAGCAACAACGAGTGCATAGCGTCCTGTGAAAAGCACAGAAATAAGTATGAAAAATAGTCAAGAATCTAGCACATTTTAATATCCATCAGCAATTTTTAGACTTTGGTTATAGAGATGACTCCAGGAGTCAGGCTCTTCAGTCCTGGCAGCCACCAAAATTTACAGGAAAAGGCCAGTGATTATTATTCATGTCATGATTTTTTTTTCGCATGTAACTGGACTAGTGGCAAATGCTCAGAGCATTTAAGTAAAAGACTTCAGAAGCATACAAAAGTTTACCCTCTGGATTTTATATGGTTAACTTACCATCCCAAGAACTGGATTCCATCCAATTAATAGCATTAAAAAGAGCAGCAGTGCCTCCATAGCATGCATTCATGGTGTCAATTCCTTCTACATCTGTATTACCAGATTCTTCAAAAAGTTGCATCAGGACAGTCTTTACAGATTTTGATTTATCAATTATTGTCTCTGTTCCAACTTCCAATCGCCCAATACAATCATAGGAAAGGCCATTCCTCTCCATGAGCTTCTGAACCACAGTCAAACAGAGAGAATTGATATCCTCACGGTCAGAGCAGAACCCCATCTTTGACTGACCTAACCCAATGGTATATTTGCCAGCATTCACACCATCATACTTCTCCATCTCTGTCTGGTCAACGTACTGAGAGGGAAAATATATTTCCAGTGCAACAATTCCCACATCTTTAGGCCAACAGGATTCAGCATTCACTGGAAGAGACCCAGGCATCGTGGTAAATCTTTAAGAAAAAAAACAACAACAAAACAAAACCTAGCTGATTTTTTCACATCCATTTTTAGAAAGCTACATCATATACACTTTAATTTTCTGTATATTTATAGAAAAGGTTAACTTTTAGATATGCTAAAAGTTAATTTGCAAAAGGCAAGCCTTTGCCTCCAAGTAAAATTTTGGTCTAAGCATACTGTAAATGTCTAATGAAGTTTTAAAAGACCTTATTAATATAAAACATAAGTCAAAGTAGAATTTCAACCCCAGAAATTAATATATGCAGTATAAACCCAAGTTATTTTGTTGAAGGAAAACATATGCTTAACAAATGCTAACTGTTTGTGAAATTAGTCTTGATGTTCATTATTCTACTTGTGTGCAAAGTCTCAACTTTACACAGCCAAGTTGGAAACACTGAGGTTTTTTGTCTACTTGTTTGAAAGGTTATGTTTGTCTGTTTTAGTTTGTTAGGGTCAGATCAGTGTTACCAAAACTCCAGTAAATTAAGAACTCTCCAACACTCAATTTAGCATCAGAAAGCAGCAATTTCTTCAGTGCAGCACCAGATGCATAGGGGATAGTTCCACATATTGTGCACACCATATCTGGCACTTGTCCAAGCTTATATCCCCCCCTTTACATACATAGGCATTAGCTTCCCCAGAAAGAAAGATTATAAATATGCATTCTATTTCCAGGAAGTAATTACCCTCTATTAATAGTTATTACACATGTAGCCTGGATTTCCCAGGGGCTTCCCTGTGGGTCTTTGGTGGTCTCTAGTTACTGTTGAAGAGGGGCCTCAGTGTCCTTTCCATGATGTTTGAGGCTTCCATCCATATAAGGTCATATCTTAGCCCATCTCTCAATTTGTAAAATCCTTCTTAACTAGCATCCACTAATAGATTAGTGCACTTCTCCAGCCACAGTTGATGTCCTTGATTATGTTCTCATCTGAAGCCCCATATAACATTTGCCTCCTCCAGGATGTGCCAGTCACAGTTGTACAAGTTGATATTCCTGCCTGAGGCCCTTTACTGCATTTCTGTCCTTGATATAACACAGGACTTTTCAAAATTGTTTTTATTGTTCAACTAAGTGATCTAAGTTTCTTCATTTTGTTTATACTTGTTAAAAAAATTTTTGTTATGGTTTGTTCAGATTTTTTTTTTGTTTGGGGATTTTTGTTGGCTTTGCCTGGCAGCCCCCTGATAGGTGCTGGTGAGGGGCCAGGGATGTGGGGAGAGACGTCAGCATGGGGAGTGGTGACAGAGTGTGATGAGTTGCCACGCATACTGCCTCGTCTCTGCTGGGGCACNCGGGGGGGAGGGGGGTCGGGTTTCGTTGTTTTTTTTTTTTGTCGAGGGTTTAGGTACTTTTGGTTGGGTTTTAAGCATAGTGTATTTTAGCATTCCTGAACACTGAACTCCTAACACCAGGCCTGGAGGAATATTTCACAGGCCAAGATAAACACACAGGGATTCTTCCCAATAGACCAAGCTTTCTTGTTTTAACCCTATAACTTTACTGTCATACTCTAGACTATAGTATATCCTATTACTTGAATTCTTATCTGTATTACAAACAGGCACCATCTTCTGTACATTTGCTTGCATCCTTACAAAACACTTGTCCTCTTTGTGCCCAGCTGTACCATTGCATTGATTTTACATGGCTTCTTCCATAAAATCACAATAAGCTATATAAAGGAACAAAGCCTTTCTATGCAGGAATGATGACTTTACAGGTGTTAGGATAACATTAACTGAACATGTATCAGAAGGCACTTTTAAATATTGATGTCTTGCATAAGACCTGACATAATAGGAGCACATGGCTCACCATTCATTTTGACTACCTCTAACAAAGTTTCAAACACACTTATGATGCACTTAAGTGACTATAAAATGGATTATTTTAAAATAATCAATTTTAAAGAACTTTAACATTAATAAATGATATAAATAAAAGGTGTAAATTGCAGAAGGCTGCTATTTAAAACTGCTTACTGGAGCACTGCAGAAGAGCCATACAGCACACTATCACAAGATTTCAAGAAAAAAAAAAACACAACAAAAAACAACAAAACAATACAACACAACAATTTTGCATTACTTGTGTGCTCTGCTGACACCTCAGGCTCGCAACTTCATATCCGCTCACCCAAAAGCACAGTGCCTGCAAACTTCCTACTACAACATTCGGATAATCCAAGCGCCATGACTGTCCAAAACTCTTTTTCTCCTAATCCATCCCATCACGAAACCTCTCAAACTATCATGCCTCGGCCCTTACATGGTGCAGAACCCCATGGCAGGCTCTGCAGCACACATGCATGTGGCCCCATCTGGCACAGATAGACATGCACCAGCATCATGCTCACCCACCCATGGGGCAGGCAAAGTGTTCACCTGTGGACTCCTCCCATTTTAACAGGATCCCTCAAAGGGATGACAACATTGTTTTCTTAAGCGCCTTGCATAATAAAGCCAGCAGCACCAGCAGCGAGGTAAACCCAAATAAGGAAGACATAATAATATCTGCCTCCATGAAGCTGACCCCAGCAGGCAGGATTAAAGATTTGTCATGGCACAACAACAGGCTTACACTGTGAAAAGTTGAGTAGCAGTCATAGATTTCCTGAAGTCACATTCAGGGAAGCAAGCACAGTGGCCTGGAGAACCCCCAAGAGCTGCCAGGGCAAGTACATATCTTGCAGCAGCACATTACACTCCTCCTGGGTACAAGGAGCAGGCATTGAGCTTCTGACCTGGCTCCAAGGGCTTAATTTTAACCCAAATCTGTACAGGCACTTAAGAGGAGAACAAGGGTGGTTTCCTGCACTCCATACAAATGCAGACACACCACTGACAGTGAGATTCCCAAGGTTCCAGGTGGGAAAAGGACTTTGGGGTTCAGGCCCCTTTGTAGCATAAAAACCTCCATCTTTCTTTGAAAGGGGAAAAAAAAAAAAAAAAAAAAGAAATTCAGCTGCTAGCAAACTTCAGACAGGTCCCAACTCAGCATGCTGCCTGGCAGCCACCCTGAGGCTGAGCCTTCTACCCATAGCAGAGATTGGTTCTGCTCCAAGAGCCAGAAAGATTAAAGTTAGAGGCTACAGAGACTCTCAGATGATTAATTTTAATTAAGCTATATGCTAAAAGGCAACGCATGACAGCACATAATGGACTTGACCTGTAGCAGCCATAGAACAAGAGTGGGTTTTAACTACTCAGTGAATTACTAGGAAAGTCAATATGCCAAAAGGATTTGCATTATTGGCAAGGGCCAACGAAAACACTCTACTCTGTGCTTCTTCATTACAGAACTTTGAGAAAAAAACTGTCATTTAATTCCATACTATTTGATGCAGTTCTCATCAGAAAACTTTGCAGAAGGAAGCTAAAGGGAGGCTTTCTATTGTATGCACATGGCTCACCAAATACATCTAACATAGCAGCAGTCAGGGCTACCGGGTTATGTTGCAATGAAAAACATTTATTTAAAAGCTTGTTCTGATCACTTAAGAGAATCGGACATATGACTTGTTAAATCAGTTAATCATTAGAGGGGAATTAAAAAAAAGTTTACTTAATGCAAAACAGTCTTTTGTCCTCTGTCAAACTGCAAACGAAATCCCATTGCTGAGTTTTTATTGAAAAAGAAAGAGTACACAAAATTGCTGTTTCTTTTAAAACACCGAGAAGCCAAAATGCTTTAATATAAATAAATAAAAAGCCTGCTTTTTGTGTCCCCTTAAGATTGTGTAGGAAACGATGAGCAGCATAAATAGCCACTACTTTCTGCTAGTGCTTCCAGATACCAGAAATATGTTCTCCCACAACAACTAGTGGCTTTGTCTTTAAAGAATATTCTGTCAATAATTAGACCTCATTATTTCCTACTTAAGTTTTTAATTAACACAAAAAACTTGACTAAAAGTTAGATGATGTAGCAAACAGTCCTGGGCTTTAAGTAATACATTTGTTAACTGCCTTTAACTTTTTATTTTTGGAAGACTTCTAGAATAAATTTGAATCATGAAAGCAAAGCCACTTCAGACTATTTTTTTTTCAGAAGTTAAACAGTGATGATCTAGCAAATTCAGCTACATCATTTAAATAAATCTAGATATTCCCACACAGCAAAAAGGTATCAAGTGCAAGTACATGTAAAACACTTGTCACGCAACGAGAAGTCACTGCTTTTACACAGTTTACAGTAACTCGCCACGGCATGAACCATGCATGAATGTGGCATCACTATGTCCCCCACTCACCTCTGAGCCAAAAGAATGGTACTAAGAAACAAGCAAACATTGAAAAAAAAAAAAACCAAACCACCAAACTGCAGAAGACAGTATCTTGAACTCATTCATAAGGATCTATCTGAATTGTCTCTCCCTGCAGGGTTCAACATGCCGCAGGGATGCGAGGCATCCTTCTTCTGGGTTTAGCCCCGAGCACATCCGAGACTCCATTAGCAACACGGGCAGACTGTCAAGAAGCCCACACCTGCGCAACAACCGCTATTACGAAAGAAAGCGATGGCATCCCTGAAGGCAGTACCAGGCTTTGCCCTGCGCGATGAGTGGGGTAGCCTGCCCGCCCCGCCACCTCCAGCGGGGATGAGCACCTCTGTCTTGACAGAGATGATTAACGGACACGCCTAGGGCACCGTCGCTTTCAGGCTTCTTTTAAGACATTTCGCAAGCAAGAGAAAAGCCCGAAGGAGCCCCCCGCAACAGCCCTCGGAGCTTCGTTGCGTGGGGCAGCGGCAAGGATGCACCACAGCTTCACCTAGAGGGAGCGCTGACTCCACGCGATGCCGCGCCCCCTCCTCTCCTACCGCTGCGACTAGAGGCGGGGGATGACGCCCAGGCCATTGACTTCCAGGGACTGAGCCTCCCTCACCTATGTAAAGCAATAACGCACAGCGCCGCTCACCATACTCACCTTCACTCATATGCACAAAGAGAAAACGCAGCGTGCTTACGCACGACGCCTTTAAACAGTCCCATCGCCTAGGCTCCTGCCAGCACACTGAGTGGCAGCTCTCTCGACCAATCACAGCTGCCACCGCATAGGACCCTCCCGCCAGCCGACTCGCAGCTGGCGGAGAAGATGGGGGGAATGGTGTGAGAAAGTGACGCAACGTGGCCAGAGGGCAGTACACCAATGAGGACGCGGCAGAGGCGGTAGGCGCTCAATGGGGGCCGAGCGCCGCGCGGGGACAGCCAATGGGACAGCGCTACCGACCGCGGGTGAGAGTAGAACGGCTGCCGGGCCCCAGCGAGGCGAAGAGGTGGTTGCCAGGCAACATGAGGTGAGGTCCGCCCAATCTCAGCAAGAGCCGCCTGTCATGTCTCACCGGCGCCCAGGGCTGAGAACGGGCGAGGGACTGGGAAACAGCGGGGGGCTGAGAGGGCTGGTGGGGGTGTTGAGGCCGTGAGGCACAGGCCAGAATGGGCAGCGGTCTGTGGGAGTGGGCAGGGCTTCCGCTACCACCCGGTGCGTCAGCCTGTGACATCTCCTTTGCCTGTAAAGCTTATCCTCTGTCCTTCCCCTTGGTGGCCGGGGATGAAGCACTCGAGACATGCACGGGTGCACTGTTAGTGAAATTGCTTCACGGAAGATGTGATGTCCTACCTGCCTCAAATCCTCCCATAACAGTCTTCCCAGCTTGTTAAATCCACAGCCTATCTCATGGCATTATTATTTGGTAAATTCACAATCAGTTAATGCATGGGTTTCACATGCCAGCATTTAGGACCAGTGATTATTTATGTCCAGATAATCCATTGTTGTACACGTTCCAGAGGATTCCTTCCTGCCAGTACTGGGAGTACAAATGTTTGTTGAAAATGAGAAACTGCTTGATAAATTTGCACACAAGTTTTTAAGACTGTGTAATTTGGTTGTAAACTACCACTCAAGTCTAAGAAGCATACTTTCTTAACAACTAGTGTCAGGTTCTGTGACATCTGATTGCTATAGCTAGCTGAAGACAACACCTTCCTCATCTCTAACAGTCTAAGGGCATTATAACCAGGTTATTTCCACCATCTTAGGGGCAGGTAAAAATAATGCAAAAGAAAGGGAAAAACATTACAAATCTTAACTCCTGTTTATTCAATCTGTTTTGAACTTGTAACTGTTCTGCTATCGTCATGTAAAGTCACAGATTTGCCATATAACTCTTTGTAGTGCGAGGACTGAGAAATTGAGAGTTTTGTTTGCACGTTACCCTTCAGTCTTCTAATAAGCTTACACCAGCCTGATACGATCTAGTTCCCTTTGTAATTCTGAAAAAACACATTGATGTATGGAAAATTATGCCATCAGAAGTCCATGTTCACAAAGGAGACAGAGGAGTCCTGTAAAAAAACCCAACAACTTTATTCAAATAAACCCCACTGGACATGTCCCTGCGGGGTCTCAAAGTTTTTGGAGGATGCAGCCTCCTTTTATCCTAATTTCCTGACTGCATATGACCCTCTTCCTCTCCCCATTGGCTGAGGTACTAGGAAGGTACAGACTTTCCAATCCACCTACTGCATATTCGCTCTTAACATGTACACCCCCACACATATGTCTCGTTAATTTTACTTTATATATTCCTTGGGAAGAGAAGTTAATATTCATAAGTCTATTAAGCCTGCACAGTCATTCTTAAAGGTAAAAAAAAACTTTTGCATCTTGGTCAAGTTTCTCATCTTTCCAGAACCTGATTGGCTCTTTCAGGTTATCTAGCTACACACTATAAAATTGTGGCTATCTAGCTACACACTCTATTTGTAAAGTTGTACACACCCACATTACAACAAACTTTATTTGTAAAGACATATATGTCTATATTTCTATCAATCCCTCCTCTTCTTATCTCTCAATATTTGCCTTTACAAACCTTACTTATAATTAATTTGATTTTTTCTTCCTGGCTCATTTTTGTCTTTGAGATTATTTGCAGAGACATTAGCTATTGTCCCATTGTAGCCATTTCTGGGTCATTAGGCATGGCCACTACTTGCATTCCCTTAATCATATGCTGGATAAGTATCATAAAGCAGGGTATCATACATGGTATAAAAATTAAGGCTATTATAGCACAAAGAAAAAATAATAACATCTGTTTGACCCATGGCCAGCTGGGCAACCATGAAAACATGTCCCATTCCCATCCTTTCCAGGATTGAATTGGCACATGAACCAGTTTTCTCATCTCTTGTTATTTCACAGATTCACAGATATTAGGGGTTGGAAGGGACCTAGAAGATCATCTAGTCCAACCCCCCTGCCAGAGCAGGATCTCCTAGACCAAGTCACCCAGGAACAGATCCAGGTGGCTCTTAAGTGTCTCCAGAGATGGAGACTCCACAAGCTCCCTGGGCAGCCCATTCCAGAGCTCTGTTACCCTTACTGAGAAAAAGTTCTTCCTTGTGTTGACCNTTCTGAACTGGGGTGTCCAAAACTGGACACAGTACTCAAGGTGGGGTCTCACCAGTGCAGAGTAGAGGGGGAGAAGTACCTCCCTTGACCTGCTGGCCACATTTCTCCTAATGCATCCCAGGATGCCATTGGCCTTCTTGGACGCAAGGGGGCATTGTTGGCTCATGGTCATCCCCCTGTCCACCAGGACCCTCAGGTCTTATTTGCTTTACTACTTTCCCATTATAATCTATTTGTAAACAACAGTTGGAGTCAACTTTCCACAAACTCACCCTTCTTCTGCTAATTCATAATCTAGGATCATTCAATACTGAAAGATTGCATTCCTCATCTGGGTAGATTTGTCTGCAAGGAGGTCAAGAGCCTCAGCTGTTTCATTAATAATGATCTCCAGGACAGCTTGTAGCCTAATTACTCTGATTAAATTATAAATGGGTTCCCTTGATCCTGAGATCGTTTCATGGGGATTCCAGTTTGCTGGTCCATAAAGTTGCATAATTTGCTTAGGTTGCCACTCATATTTTCCCCACAATTGAGTACTCCCTCCTGTCAGGGAAATATCGATTTATCATTTTTCCCTTACTAAATCATCATATACTTTAATTCCTAACTTGTTTTCTTGAAGTTGTAGCAATAGAAAGAATAATGGTCTAATATAACGTATGTACTATATTCATAACAAAATTTTGAGGAAATCTGCAATAGACATGTTGTCTGCAAATCCAATAATGGCCTTTCAAAGCTCAGGTCCCGTTAGCAAAGGCACCTTCCCATGTTTAAGTGTCTATTGGTTGTTCATAGTATAAAAAGTTTCCTTGTCCCAAAGGTTCTCCTACAGCAGTAGATTCACCATAAGAGTTGCAATAATTACACCTCCAAGCTCCTGCATCAAGTCACCACTTACAGTCACATCCCCAATCTCCCTTACCTGTTCAGTTAGTTTCAGACCAGAACTTTTTTAAGTCGATTTGAATTCCATCTTGGTGTTGCCATGCCCACTGATACACTCA
>VYZU01052071.1:1312-14718 GCA_013401355.1 Ceyx cyanopectus
AAAGGGAAAAGGGAAAAGGGAAAAGGGAAAAGGGAAGGAAAAGGGAAGGAAAAGAAAAGAAAAGAGAAAGAGAGAAAGAGAGAAAGAGAAAAGGAGAAAAGAAAAAAGAAAAAAGAAAAAAAAAGAGAAAAGAAAAGGGAAAGAAAAAGAAAAGGGGAAAATACAAGAAGGGGCTGGTGAATTTCAAGAAGCCTAAACCACACCCCCAACACAGGAATAAAATTCCTTCCTGGGGTTTCCACCCGTTATGGGACGGGGATGGTACCGTTGGCAGCCACACTGGGTATGCAGATGCTTCAGCTCTAAAATATCCCAGGTTCAACAGACAGAAGAGTCCCTCCTGATATGAAGATGACAAAATCTACAGAAAAACTGTCCTGAGGCATGAGAATTAGACCAAAGCTCTGGACACAGCTAAACAGAGATACACCACCCTGCCTCAGCCAGCCTGTGCTGAACCACCACCCCAGGGATAACAACATCTGAGACCATCACTGGCACACACAGTTCCTACAGGATACTGCCAGGAGGGAGCAGGATAAAGAGGCAGAGCCCAGCACTCTGCTCTCCATCACCATAGCCTGGAGGAGGAAAAAATGCCAAAGTCTCACTTGGGAAAGAAACAGACCACCTTCCTGTGCACCCTTTCAGTGCTGAATACCCACACGTGTTACACGGCACTGAATTATTGAGAGACTGAGATCTGAGAATAAGAAACTGGACACAAGCAGCTCAGCCCAGCCCAGCTGTACACTCTCAGCCTGGCTTTGACAATCCCATACTTCAGTTCAGCTGCCGGGTCCTGCCCCAGGTTTACATGGGCAGATGCAGGATGGGTCCAGAAGCAGCATCATGCTGTCTCTTTGAGCACAAAGGGTTAGTTGGTTTATGACTCAAGCTGATTTTTTAATGCTGTCTTTGCTCTATGGTGTTCTTGTCTCTCCCCAAAGCCTATTAATGGTGTGACACTACAGAGGAGTGCTGGGGAGGGCTTATCTTCCGGTGTGAATTCACCACAGCTTCTGCTTCCCTCTGACACATCAGCTTAAGAGTGGCTCCTTCCTTTTCAAGCCTCTGCTAATCCTCTGGCTTCACACTCACCCTGCTCCAGTGTCCTGCCCGGGAGCAGGGGCCTGGTGACAGATGCTGCCACCTCCCCACCTGCTCTCACACGCTGACTCTTTGCACAAGGATCCCAACCTAAACTTTGTCTAAGTGATGCTCCTTCCCACGCTGCTGTGCCAGAGCCCCTCTGGAGCTGATGCTTTTGGAACAGCTGGATTGGAAAGAAGGGCAGTGGTGGGAAAGAGAGGAAAGAGGAGGGAGGAAAAATAATCCAAAAACCCAAACCAAACAATTGCTTTTTGTCTCTAAACCCCTCTTTTTAACCCAACGAGAGTCTCATCCAACGAAGCATGATAAGCATGAAGTGTTCTATAAAGAAGATAATTATAAAGGGATTTACTGCCTGGCAGGCTGGGGCAGCCAGGTCTGGAGGCAGCGCATGCGGCCAGCCAGCCCCGCTGCCCCGTTGGCATTCCGTGGGCGGCGTGGCCAGGGCCAAGTGGAATCAGAAACAAGATTTGTTTTACCAAGAGAAAAAAGAAAAAAAAATAAATAAAACAGCGCAGCCCCCTTCCCACCAAGGATGGCAGCTTCGGTCCCACCCTCCTTCCAGTTCTGTCCCATCCCTGATTAATGATGTTGTCTGACTGATTTATGACCCACCCCAACAGATTAGAGTTTCCCTCTTCAACTTCCCCTCCTCCCCGAGAAGGTACAGCCACACTGCTGGAAATATTAGAGAATTATTAAATAAACATTCATACGTCATGTCTCTTCCCATACTGAGCTCATCGTAGTCAACGCTCAGTGGCCGGGTGCTGTTTGCTTTAGGGCTGACACCAAGCAGCTGGAGTGATTCATGGAGAGGCTGGCTACAATGCTCTGTGCCATACATCATGCTCGCGGCGCTCCCTGCCCCGGCGGAGATAAACTGATCAACCACAACGGGCTGGAATGAATTTATGACAACACAAAATTGAAGAAAACAAATGGGAGGTGACCCACTGGGCCACTAACCCAGACTCTCTCGCTGGCCTGCAATCTAGTCTGGTGGCAGAAAGCAAAATTGAACATTGGCACTCTGAATTAAGATGCTGGCTTTTAACCCCAGGGAACCTCGGCTTCCAAATGGCACCAGACCCTTGCAGGAGGCATCTTGGGGAGGAGGAAGGTGATGGTGCAGCTCTGTGCATGCTTCAGCTGAGGAACAGGGGAGGGTGCCTGGGCCACCAGGGCCTGTCTGCTCACTCTGAGCTAAGCTGCATCTCCAGGCAGGCTAACGGAGCATTGCACGATGCTCTGCCTGGCTAGTGAAGACCCCAGCTCCACCTTCAGCTGATGGGCAGAGCTCAGCTGGTGAAGACCCCAGCTCCATCTTCAGCAGATGGACAGAGCTCAGCTGCTGTGACACTCCTTCACCCATCCCCATGACCCTTCAGCAGCCCAGGGTGTCTCCCAGACACCTGACATTGGCAAAGTTGGAAAAGCTCAGTCGGGGTGAGGTGCCCTGGAAAGAAGAGGTGGCACCAGGACCACCTCCCTCGTTACATGTGGCTGCTGGCTGAAGTTCAGTGCAATGCAGGTGAGGTCAACAGTAAGAAACCTCCACAAGCTACCAAGAGCCTGTCATGGCTGTGAGGGAGAGCTGGGACCAGCACCACATGTCTCCACCTGTGGCTGCTTTCTGAAGTTCAACACATCACGGATGAGCTCGAGCTACTGATGACCTGGCACAGCACAAGGAGCAGGGAGACCAACACAGACTTATACCAGACCCCACCCAGTCCTTCTACACCAAGAGACTCTTCCATATAAATCTACGTTTAGCTTAAATTAACTTGCCCAAACAAAGAGCTTCAGCCAAAAGGAAGACACCAAACAGAACCACACCTCTCTCCTTGCCCAGACTTAATTCTGGAAGAGGGGAGGGGGAAGGACCGTTGTTCTAAGGAGAGAAGGATCAAGAGGTGGCTCACTGCTCCTATCGGGCCCTGCTCCAAGCAGAGTGTGGCTGAGCCAGGTGCTGAGCCACGTGCTTGGGAACGATTGGAAAATGCTAATCAGAGGCTGCACAGGGTTTACATGCCAATCAATAACTCTCAGATTTCAAGGCAAAAAATTAAAGTTACAAACAATGGAGTAAAGCGATGCTGCCAAAAACTTCCTGTAAGCACCACCCAAAACAAGAAAAATGAAACCAATTTAGCTCCAGATTAAGAAACAGGAACTAGAGATGAATCAATTTAGCCTATTGGGCTGGGTCGCCATATATCATGGCTCAGCAGTGGAGTGGGAAGCAGCCAGACAGTGTGAAACCCTTCCCCCTCCTTTTCTGTAGGCATCTAGTTCTGATCCCTGTTATCAATTAATTTAATAGAACCCCTCTGCACAGACAAGCACACAGAGCATTCAAGACTCCTTAAATGGCAGGACAGAAACTATTTATCAAGCACAAATCTCAAAGGAAAAAAAAAAGCAAATAGGAATTCTCCACCTGAAACACCATCTTGTTTTCTGAACCTTGGTGAAATAAAGCACCTTCAATAAAAACCTGTCCCTCCTACTTTCAAAAGATCAGCATTATTGAAAGACCCAGTAAGACACTTAAGGTTTTTCCTGTAATGTCTATTGGTTTTGCTGACTTTTCAGACATTTTGAGGAGCTGAAGCTTCAGTGGGGCAGGGTTATTGTGCAGCAAGGTTTGTGTGTGCGTGTGTGTGTGTGTGTGTGTGAACACATCCACCCCCCCCCTCCCCACTTCACAGCAGCGTTAGCACGAGTGGTGTTTGGAAAGGATTCTGGGATCCTTCAAAAGGTGCTGGCTAAAGCCTCTTTGATCAGATTATTAAAGCTATGTCAATTTTATCACTTGAGCTCAAGTGTTCTGGAAAATGTCAAATCCTTTCAGCTCCTGCAGTTTAAAGATTTTCAATAGGAGTGGATGTGGGAGGGTGGAGGGCTGCTGGGCTGACAGGCAGGAAGCCCAAAGGGAAGCCAGGCAGTGGCTGAGACAGAGGCTGACAGGTTAGGGCAGAAGGGATGAGTCCTTGTCACCAATTCCACATGGCTATGGTGGGCTCACTCTAAGGACAAAGCTGCTTCTGCCATGACCCGAGAATCCCAAACTCAGTGCTCCTTGGCCACAGTCTACTCTCTGAGAAGCACTCAACAGAAGCCAGCCCACGTTTGGGACATGCTAATAAAAGGTCTTGTGAAAGGGAAAATGCTGAGACAGCAAAGCAGTGTTCAAGTTTCCTCTGCAGCAGGGAGTTTCCCCAGTTAACCCTTGACTGGGAGCACATGCTTTGCCAGGCTGCCCAAACTGTCACAGACCCCAGTGTGTGCCAGGTACACAACCTCTCAGGTCAGCACCAGGGGCAAGAGAACAAACTACAGCAAAAAAACCCACAGGGGCTTCATCCCCAACGCTTCAATGTGTCTACCTAAAAGCCTCAATTACGTCATTGCTTCTACCTCATTCGAGCTGTTTTGCCTCTCACTTGGTCCCAGGGCAACATTTTATGTCAGGCAAAAATCAGCTTCCAACACTGCCCTGTGCCACTGAATGCAGACCATGAGCAGGAAGGAGCCTGTAGTTTTAGGCTTGGATTATCAACTCTGCCTGAGCAGCACCTCACCCTAGCAGCATGTGGAAGGAGGCTGAAGGCAGAGGTTGTTATTTAATGCACAGTGCAGATGAAACCATTAATTTCTATCCTGGCCTAGGCTACAGGCTTTCCAGTGAGCAGAAAGGGACAGGAAAGGAATGGAATCCCTGCACATCTTCAAATACTGGGACTTAAACTCCCAACGAACTAGAAGAGCTGCAGCTAAAAAAAAAATCATGAACCTGACACATTATTTCCATTAGCAGCCACACAAAGGTGAAATTGGGAACTTAAAAGAAAATAAGTTCTCTCAGTGAGGCTTCTGGCAAGTTACTGGGCTACTGGGATTTTCTTTTGCTGGAGACATGGAGGGTGGAACACACAGGTACCGTGGAGGAAACAGAACAGAGACCATGGGAAGGACTGCCCTCAAAAAACAAAATGCAATGATAAATTCTCCAGTAAAACTAGGATCCATGACACACTGACAGCAGAAATCATGCAGGGGGAACAAAAAAAAAAACAAACCAAAAAACCTGAAGTACAGCTGGACAAGCCAATTGATTTCATCAAGTTACAGTGGGTTTGAACTTTAATCTCTTGTCCAAAGTCCAAGCTCAAGTCTAGGTGGTTATGCACCACAAAACATACCTGAAAACCCACCTTAACTAGACTATGGTAGAAAGTATGGATAAATCTATTTACATCTTATAAAAGAAAGCATTTTTCAGTGGAGAAGCCCTTTGGAAGTTGCACACAATTCCTGCCCACCCTGGTACCTGGGGAAACTCCCCACGGAACCTCTGTGGACCCAGCATCAGCAAGTCAGGACACCAATAGCCCCAAGGCCAGGCCTCAGCTTGGAGCACAATCTCCTTTCTTGGTGGTAAAAGACTGAGATGTGCCTACCCCATGAGAACACCAGATGGGAACAGAAGAGAAAGGAAAGCTCTCCACTTTGCACTCACTTTTCAATGTCACTGTTCTTACAGGTCTTCTGCATGGTCTCCTGTTTACTGCTTTCACCATTACTCGTTGAGGGCATTTCTGTGGAGGGAGGAACAGACAGATCAGGATGAGAACATTTGATCATTGCAATAAATAGTCTACGTGAGTTACAGTTGCAGAAGCAGGGGACTCTGATGAGTCATTTTCATGGTGATTCTCGGAAAGAAAGAGACAGATGCTATGTGTCCCTGTCTGGCAGAGAGCTCCTCTCTCTGGACAGCACCACTCTGATTTGGGGCTGAACACACAACCAATCTCTCCCCACTTCATACTGACTGACCCTCCTGAATGTACAAATTGTTTAAGCTAGTATTTAATTCGGAAATGATTGATGTGGCTGCCATAATGTACATCTACATCTAAAGGTGAGTCTGGAGCAAATCCACCCAGCCCAGCCCTTGCTTCTCAGCTTCTCCCTTTTTCTGAGACTACTCAGACACAGACAGGAAAAAAAAAAAATGCCAGGTAACCAGTATGACAGAATAGTCTGCTCATAGCTCTCCCAGTACCAGCCAATCACATGGCTCCTCCCAGCACTGGAGAGAGGGAGATATCAGTTGGAGATGAGCCAGATGAACTGTCCTGGGACCAGCCCCTGGGCTGTAGGTTCAGTACTGTGGCTTCAGGTAAGAAGAAAACAATTCATGGCAAGTGCTAGCAGGGCTGTTTCTGCTTCACCTCTGTGGCTGTAGTTACTGGAGCTGAACACACCTAGCAGCCAGTGCTCCTACATCACAGAAAATAAACGTGGCTGCCTATCCCACAGAAGAAAATGCCTATGATAGATATCCAATGTTCTCCATTTAATCATCATGCCCTTGGCTAAACTAGTTCTACCCACACCTCCTCCCACTGCAAGCACTTATGTCTTGTAGGTACTTTCAAGGCTGGGAATCAAATGCCCAGAGCACTACTGTACACAACAGGGAACAAAATCATTGGGACAAGCCTCTTCAGGTCGCTGAGCTTCAGTTCCCTTCCTAAGGGAGCTGAAGCTGCACTGCCCAGTTCTGGAAATGGGATTTGGCATCTACAGCTGGAAAGCGCCAGGTTTTATTATTCTCATATTTCCACTAGGTTGCTGCTTACACTTCTAGTGCTTCTGGCATTAAATAAAAACCCAGCAATCAAATGGGTTTAACAGCCCCCACCCCCCACAATGCTATGAGCAATAATGCATGAAAAGGTACAATTTCACATTCACTTGTTTGCTCTGGAGTCTCAGCTATAGGTGATGAAGTAGGGCAGATCCTACAATTCCCGCTCTAAAGGTGCAGGTTTCAGAGCTGCAGGCTTTTCTTGCCACAAAGAGGCCAGCAAGTACAAGACCTACCCAGCAGATCATGACACAAGTTTCCAGTACACACTTTTAAAGAAGGGAAGATGACAAGAAAGCAGTGGAACGAAATCCCAAGCAACAGGTGTCTGCAGCTGAAGGTCACTATCACACAGTCAACCTCTTATAGATCCCCTGTGACACAGCAGTTTGTTTTTCAGTGACATGGCAGCAAGTCAACTCAACCTTGATCTCTTATCACCACACTAGTTCAGGCTGCATTTGGGGGAACTCCCTCAGCTGCCACTGACTGCTGTAAATTGTACACTTTCAAAGAGACAGTGCAGAGACTGCAGGTGCAAATGCATCTGCTGGTGCTGAGGATGAGCACCGGTCCCTACCATTTGTCTAATTACTGGCAATCAGAGGACATGGGGTGTCTGCCTGCCCTCCTGCAGCACACAAACCAATGCCTGCCCTGCAGGTTCCACACTCACCGTCGCTGGCCCATTTGGAGAACTCCGGCGTTATCCGGGTACTGGGAGTGCCGCCGCTGGAAGATAAAAGGGCAGGATGCTGGAGGGTTGAACATGGACAATTCTGCTGCTCAGGCAAAGCTAAACCCCTTCCACCCAGCATTTCTCTCTCAATCCATCAGTCTAGGCTTCAGAATGTGAGCTGCTGGCCTGCTGCGGGGGGGGGGGTTGTGCTCCATGTTTCTGCCAACTCGCACTTCTGCTGTGACTTATGTGGAATCACATGGGGGTTGTGGTGCTGACTGGAGGCTTGGGGTTCAAACAGCACCTGGGACGCAAGGCTCCTCTCTGAATATACTCTTTGGAAGATGAAAAACCTTGCTCATGAACAGAAATCCTCTGTGTTGCAACAGCTTCTCCCTTTAAGAATAACTACAGCTTCATCAGCCCCATCTCTTCCATCTTAAGTGGAACATTTTAGCTCTATGAGTTAAGACAGTTGCACTCAGAAGGTAGTGAAGCAGCTACCCTGCTGCATTTCTACAGACACTTGCCAGAGTTTCAAAGCTCTTTTACAATCTGTATCACCTTTCCTGTCCTAGAGATCGGCAAATGAATCCAGGAGACATGCAGGGACCTTGCCAAATTGCAAAAATATGTTAGGTGCAAGTCTCATGAAGGAACTGAGTTCTCTCAGGTCCTTGGTCATCTCACCAAGCACTAAGTGGCCACAGCCACCGATATGGGACACCCTGATATCCTCCTGCTACAGCACAACTGTCCTGGCTGTGAAGGAACATCAGCATCCTTGACACCCTGCCTACGGGCTTGCATGGTTAGCAAAGTACTGAACAGACCAGTGGTTTGGATCCACTGTGGCAAATGCCACTTTTCCATGGAGTGGAACCTAATTTTGAACTAGTATTTGTGACAGGCTAAGCAGTAAGAAAACTTCATTTCAGTGCTCTATCAATCACTTCAACCTTGACCTCACACGATCACTCAGTGAAAGAGATAGAGGGGTAATTTAAGCCTTGTTTTATGCAGGGCAGAGGGCTTAGAAAGCAATCCTAGCTCCCTGTTAAGACTCATTTTATTTGCCTGAAATGCTTCCCCAAGTGCCCCAAGCACTGGCTGCCTACATTCTCCACAGATGTCTAAGGTCAGAGCACACATCCAGCTCCAACCCCAGAGCTGAGTGAGGAGGGATTAGTTTGTGTACCCCACAGCACATAATGGGATGCAATGAAATAGTGCCCTGGGTGGCAGACTCCTCATGGGCTGAACAAAATTAGGGTGGCAACACATCACACTGCTACTAAGAGTCTACACTCTGTCATGAAGCAAGATGACACATAGGACCTTAGTACAGCACAGTTGCCAGCATTCACCCTTTGCCCAAGAAGATGGCACTTTCTGGGCAGTGGGATGGTTAGGGGGAGGAGGGAGAGTGTGTAGGGAGCCTTTATGAGGCTGCATGGTTAAGAAACTCAGACCCCCATTGTGCTGCTTTTTAAGCCTCTCTTGCTGCAACTCTTCCACACAAGTGAACAATTGTTTCCACAAATATAATGAAATTAATTAATTCCCCCAAAAGAATTAAACCAAATGAGAAAGTCATGGTACTTACTTTAGAACAGCACCTCGGAGTGCCTCCCTCTCTTTGGCTTCACCTGGCTCCTCCCCAGTGCAAGGGATAACATCTGCCTCTGTGTACCTGGGCACACGGTGTTAAGGAACAGGCTGCAGACAGTGGAAAGGCTTTTGGGATGGTTAGGACACTAGCTGGGACACAGAACAAATTCAGTCCAACTGGAAACACCTCAGAAGAGGTTGGTTGGCTTTTAAATTCCAGATTAAAGTTCTTCTTTAGGTGGAAAGAAACAGAAAAGTCATTTGAAAGCAACATGATGCCCATGGCCTCTTAGAAGGGGAAAACCAGTTCCTCAAGCTGTGGAAGCCTCCACTATTGCAGAGTCCAACTGGAAACCAGTAAGCAGCTG
Organism: Ceyx cyanopectus; assembly: GCA_013401355.1. Classification (NCBI taxonomy): domain Eukaryota; kingdom Metazoa; phylum Chordata; class Aves; order Coraciiformes; family Alcedinidae; genus Ceyx; species Ceyx cyanopectus. Next base: position 10,749 of record VYZU01052071.1, read on the forward strand.
GTGTTCCTCAAGGGTAAGTTCTGGGTCTAGTCTTACCTAACATCTTCGTCAATGACCTGGATGAAGGGATAAGAGTGGAGCCTCAGCCAGTTTGCTGATGATACCAAACTGGGAGGAGTGGCTGATACACTGGAGGCTGTGCTGCCATCCAGAGAGATCTGGACAGACTGAGGCTGGGCACAGGGGAACCAAATGAAATTCAACAAGGACAACTGTAAAGTCCTACACTTGGGGAGAAACAACACCATGTACTGGTACAGGTGAGAGGTGGGCCCACTGGAAAGCAGCCCCATGGAGAGGGATCCTGGAGTCCTGGTGGGCAGTAAATTCTCCACGGGACAGCAATGGGCCTTGTGGCCAGGGAGTCCAGAGGGCTCCTGAGGGGCATAAAGAAGAGTGTGGCCAGCAGGTCGAGGGAGGTTCTCCTCACCCTCTATTCTGCACTGGTGAGACCACATCTGGAGTGTTGTGTCAAGTGCTGGGCTCCCCAGTTTAAGAGGGACAGGGGAAATACTGGAGAGAGTCCAACAGAGAGCTATAGAAATGAAAGGAATAGAACATCTTTCTGCTGAGGAAAGGCTGAGAGCCCTGGGGCTGTTTAGACTGGAAAAGAGAAGACTGAGATGGTTTGTCTGCAAATATCTGCAGGGTGGGTGTCAAGCAGAAGGGGCCAGGCTCTGTTCAGTGGTGCCCTGGGATGGGACAATGGATTCAAGCTAGAACCCAGGAAGCTCCACCTCAACATGAGGAGAAACTTCTTCACTGTGAGAGTGACAAAGCCTGGCCCAGGCTGCCCAGAGAGGTTGTGGAGTCTCCTGCTCTGGAGACTTTCCAACCCCACCTGGATCTGTTCCTGTGTGGGCTGCCCTGGGTGACCCTGCTCTGGCAGGGCAATTGGATTCAATGATCTCCAGAGGTCCCTTCCAACCCTTACTATTGTATGATTTCTATTTGAAGTACAGACATCTTTTATCAGCTAAGCAGACTAGAGAAAACACTGACATTGATCATAGAATCCTGGCAATGTCTGGGTAGAAGGGAGCTCCAGAGCTCATCCAGTCCAACCCCTGCTGATTGCAGGGACATCTGCAACTAGAGCAGGGTGCTCAGAGCCTCCTCAAGCCTCACCTGGAATTTCTCCAGGGATGGGGCCTTGACCACCTCCCTGGGCAACCTATTCCTGCAACGTCTCCTACAGACTTCACCACCTGGGTGTGAACTTCTGCTGCATCAATGGAAGGGTCTCCAAGGGAGTATGTGGGAAACCCTCCGAGTTCAAATAACATGGTAACTGGAGGAGATGGTGTCATTTCCAGTAGGGCTGGCCACAGATCATGAACTCCTCCCCATGGCAGTGCTGTATGAGATGCTGTATGAGCTTCCTCCCTGGGGCCAGCTGGAGACCTCTGGGATCCCTCCCAGTAAGAGCCTTTCAAAAACGATACTGTGGTTTCCCATACTCCAGTGTGTCATCCCCATCCACGTCCAGGTCAGCGTCGCTGTCTGGGTTCTCCTTGCCACTGCACATGATAAACCCAGAACCTGGAAGGAAACACAACACGTGGCTGAGCCCCTCCTCACGATGGTGTGACAGCACCAGTCCACAGCCTCCCAACAAGGTCCCATGTCCAATGCCTGCACAAGAACATTTTGCAGACTTTCCCTCACAGAAATGCTCTAACTTCCTGGATTTTATGCTCCTTAACACTGCAAAGGAAACATTCTTGATCTGTTCCTCTCCACAGGAGTTATTTTAAAATCGAAGGCACTGGAAGGGTGTCTCTCAAAGATAGAAAAAAAAAAAAGAAAAAAAAAAAAAAGAAGTGAAATAGAGAAAACTGATTTTTTTATGTAAGTGGTTAACATAAAAACTACACTACTAGCAGGTAAGAGAAGGCCACAGGGACATTCTACGATATGCAGAGGCTAAAATACAATTAAAAATAAATTTTTCTTTCTTCAATGTGTTTAGTCATTAGATTTTTTTACTATATAAAACATTTAATAGCAAACCTGTTTCTAGGGGAAAAGAAAAAAAAGCAGACTCCACAGTCATTAACAGCTCCTTACAAACACCTCCTAGGTGAGCAAACCAGTGCAAGTCAACAAGAGTCCTGCTCTCCCAGCACAGGTGGGTCACACACAAGCCCAGCCCCACTCCAGCAGGAGCACATCCCACACCATCACTGCAGGAGCAGGGCAAAGGGAACCTTGGCTTTGTAGAAATGCCCCCCAGGAGGGTACATTTCAGGCTCTAAGCCCTGACTGCAAGGTGCATGTTTGAAGAAGGACATTCCCCAGCCTGAGGGTGGCCCTTTTAGATGTCCCAGCAGCCTCTTGGCACTGCACATGCACAGTGCTGTCAGCAGCAAACTGGCACCTTCCCAGCCCAGGAGAGAGAGCTGTATTCCCACCAGGCTGCCTCTGTGCAGACAGCAGGGCAAGGTGAGGGGCTCATTTCCAAGGACACAGGCACAGCTCTTTATAGTCGCTCTCTAGGAAAAGAGGCTCTCACCGATTCATTAAGCCCCCAATAAAATTTGTTTATATGGATTTGATATTTCTCTTCCCTGAATATAAAGAAGGCCCTTAACGAGTGATAACCCTATCATGACAATGATTTTAAGACTAACCTTTCCCCGGGAGCATAAACCACCTTTTGCTTCCAAGTAATTGCCAGTCTTCATCTCGAGCAGATGTAACGAAGCCAGTGCAGTGTGCCCAGTGCCAGGAGCCATGTTTGCAGCCCAGCTCTGTGGCACCTCTGGGGCATCCCTCTTCCCAGCAGGGCCCTTATAAAATGCTCCACATACTGGTTGCACCCTGCCAGCTGACACATTACGAGCTGCCTTCTTTTGCTGCAATAGCTTCACTAGTAAATCTCAACTCTTTCAGCTCATCACAATGTTTGGGAGAAGATTTAGAGGAGTAAGAGAGACCTGTCAAAGAAGGTGGATGGTCTTTCAAAGCTGCCTTAGAAGGTGCAGTGGGCCATGGGGTGGTAATTTACAGGCATGGCATTTAACCTGCAGTGACACCAGCCCCTGCACCTGGCAGTGCTTTAGCCCATCACTTCTCAAAGGCCATAAACTCTGGACACATAGGTCTTCATTTTTCTTGTAGCTGTGGGAAGCATAAATCATGCAGAGCTGGAGCTGTGACTTGGCCAGTCCCAGAGGTGATCTGAGCATTAGCCAGACAGGGCACAGGAGCAAGTGCCTTGCAGGGGAGAAAAGGTGTCCACAAGAGTGAACATACTTGAGACCACTCCCTGGGTCCCTCCTCCTGCAGAATACCAAGCACATGCCAAGCATTCACCTCTCCATCAATTTGTTTCCAAGTGACTCAAGCCAACTAGTGGTTTATGGGTAGAGCTGAAGAAAAGGAGATCTGCTTCCTTCAAAACAATTTACAAATATAAAAGCACCCTGATTTCAGAATCCTGGTCTCCTTGCTCTCATAACCTTTGTACTTAGAAAATCCCTTCTAAGTCTGAAAGGAAAACACTCCACATTCAGCTGAATTTAGTTCTGCAACAGGGACCACTGCACTGCCAACGCTGTACCATCCTCCCTGCACAGGAGGGTACAGAGGAAGGGTTTAGACAGCTCATGGTATGGTGAGAGAAACACACACTGATGATATGATGGAGCATTTCAGAGGAGGGCAGAGCAGAGTTCACAGGCTAAAGATGAGTGGCAGGAGAAGGGCAAGTTTTCTTTTCTGATCAAACAACTCCTCCCAGGCCAGGGTGTAAATGAAGCTGCAATAGGGTGATCCAACTCTGATTTTCACCAAATAAGGATTTATGGGCTTTTTTTTTTTTTGAACATGAAATCCATTGCAACACAGTAATAAAAGTTGATTGAGAAACTGCACCCTAAACTCCATGTACCCAGAAAAGATTCTGAATATAAGCTGTGCTATCAGTTTAAGATACTTCCTCTAGAAAAAAAAGCCAAAACAACAA